>JAOEHV020033869.1:0-32094 GCA_025447995.2 Isaurus tuberculatus | reverse complement strand
TCACAGTGCGCACGCGCTGTCTTCTCGCTGTAAGGTCAAAGTCCAGCGAAAAAATCCATCTTTCCCACCCAAAATTTTCCAAAGCTTCACGATATAAACGTGTACCGGAAACGCGCCCAGACCCGCTCGGTTGTTCCAGACAGAGGAGGCCCATCGAGATTAGTTTTGCTGCTCACTTCGTTCGCAGCAATTAATTTCACCCACACTGCCTCCGATGCCGCTATCTTATAAAAACTTCAGCGCAAGAGTGACGTCAGACAAACAAATTGGCACGTCCACGATTTTCAAACGGTAAAGTAGGTCCCAGACAATGATCTGAAACTAGAACAGACGGGCTGGAATGCGTATGTAAAGCATCGAGAAAGATTCAGGGATAGTCAAAGTATTTTTTGACGCAAAATGTTGATAACAGTTGGGGTTTCCTTTAAATCAAAACTGTATTTTAAAACAATTACTTACCTCTCCCACAGCTGCCCTGTTCTCTTCCCCTTGAGCCGTATCATTACTTTGCTCCTCCTCATCGTCGGAATTATTGTTCTCCATTCCCTTCTTAATGTGTGCCATGATTTTCTCCCTCTCCATCCGGCCATCTGGATCATCGTAGGTGATGTGGTCGCTCTGAGACTGTTCGCTCTCCTCTGTCATCCGGGATTTGCTCCGCGAGCCATGTCCATGGCTTGAGAAGTCAGAATTTGGCTGCGAAGGTTTAGTTTATTTTATGAACACTCCAAACAGTGATGTCAAGTAATGAAATATAGTTCTATTTCGATTAACTATTACTTAAGAGTAAGAGAAAATCCATTCGTTGACAAATTAACTTAAGGTAGCATTCGAGAGAATACAATGTGGCGCAAAAACAAGAATCGAAAATAAGGACATAACAAGGAGTGAAGAGGAGCAACGCAAAGTTCGTCAATAAACAGTCATCAATTTTCGCTTATGCTATTAATTCCAACCATTTTGAACTCACCCCAACGCCCCGGTTTCAGGGCGTTTTTCAAAACTTTAAAGAAAAATGTTGGTTCTCTCAGTTAGAGCACTAACTGGCCCTGGCACTCTATAACTACGGAGAGCCAAACTGTTAAAATTTCTGCTTTCTTCACGCCTTCTTCTTACTGAAAACTTGTTTTTATGCATGCCAGTTTGGTGTTAAGGATAAAAAGAAAATTAGTAATCGGTGTTTTCAGATAGTTTCCAACTTTTTATGGAATCCCGAGCCTTCTTTTCACACTCGCCTTGAAAACCTTGACTTAATCTGCTATTTGATCTTCGGTAAACGGGGGAATCTTTTACTACTTGGCATCGCTGACTCTCTTCAGGAATAACAATCCGTTCACAAGTGGAGGATCTAGTGCTAGTGTTTAAAGGGTCAAGCCTTACAGTAGAAAGTTTCTTTGGTCCCCTAACATTGGCCTCAGCACTACTGGGCAGTGCTCCTAGCCCCTCATTAGACGTTCCTATAGTAGCAGTTAAACTAGGGGAAGCAATTTGGTTACAGGTGTCAGCATACGGAAATGAGCCTTTTGATGAACCAGACTCCGATATGGATGTCCAGGGATTCTTTAAGGCGACAAGTTTAGGTCGAGTGCTCCTCTCCATTTCAGGATCATTCACGGAAGCGAAATCATCAAGGAGCATTCGGTCACTTAAGTGTTCAGCAACCCCCATGAATCCCTCATCTGATTTATTTTCAGTTGGTAAAATGCTATCATGACTGCCACCATCACCCAACAAAACTTTGCCCAATTCAAGCTTCGACCTCTCTGACATTGACTTCCTGTTAAATGACTGAGGGATTTTCTTCAAGTGAACGGGTTTATCTTTTCCACTGATCATGGAATCCGTAAGCATTGGAACTCCTATTGGATTTCGTCCATGTAAAGGTTTTGGATTTTTACCTCTTTCCAGTGGCGCCAACCTAATACGGCCGCTGGTCATTTTACGGTTGACTGTTACCTCAGTGACATAATCGACTCCACGACCAACCTTATCGGGCTGGGATCCTGTTGTTTCATTCAGAATCTCTCTTTCGTACTCTTCATTAGAACCACGAAGCAAAATTGGATCGGTAAAAATCGGCACACGGTTTGAGCTCTTACCATGGAGTGGCCTCAACTTCCTACATCGGTCTGATTCGGTGATGCAATCTTCAGCTGTGGACAGCTTCATGTTTGGGGTCTCAGCAAGAAGCTCCTCATACTGGGTATCTGAATCGCCGATAATCAGTGGGTCTGTGAAAACTGGAACACGTGTAGAGGTCATCCCGTGTTTCGGTCGCTTTGCTCTCGATGGTAAAACCGTTTTGGTCTTCTGGGGCGAACGCTCTGACTTCACAGCACTTGCGAAACCAGTCTCTGCTTCAGAAATTCCTTTGATCTCAAAAGTTTGTAACTCTTTGCTGTAATGAGCTAATGACTTATTTGAAGAAAACGGCTTAGGACAAGAATTTGAGAAAACAACTACTGACGATGTTTTTTCAGCTGCCTTGAACTCCGACTGAATTTTTGGAGTAATAATCAACTTTGGTTGAATGAAAGTTTCAACGGAAGCGTTCTGTAGCACGAGAGACTTTCCTTTATTTTCTAAATTTAATTCAGATTTGAAAGCTGATAACACAGAAATGTCTTTTTGTACTCCAATATAACCAGACAAATCAGCGTTGTCTGTAAAGTTACAGCTTCCTCGGGGAGTCGGGTTTGCTGGCCTGCGAATTCCAGATTCATCTTGGTCTTTTCCAAATTCTGATGAACCTAAAGAGATTTTCTGAGTTTTCAAATTCGAGCTGTTGCTTTGTCTTTCGACAGATTCAATTGAGAGAAAACTTTTTTCTATCCTGTTGATCAGAGTTCTGTTATTCGTATGGTTATTTTGTGTTTGAATAAAGCTTGTGGTTGGATTAGCACGGAGGCTACTCCAATTGCTTGATGAAGATTTTAGGGACTCTGCCTTCATTGCTTGAACCTCAACGACCATTTGTGGATTTTCTGTTTGTTCAGAGCCGACCCTTGGAATTTTGGAGAAACACATAGAAAAGCCGCTTCCCATGATAAACAATTAAATTTATAAAACAAATTTTTAAACTCCCTAAAATCAATTCAATCTGCTGAACTAAAATTTTTTAATCGTCAAAATATTTTCGGATAATGACGTCATAATTAATTGCGAATTACATGCGCGTGGCGCGTGACGTTACTTACAGGGCAAGCACGACTGTAGTAAATAATCGCGGCGGTGCATGCTCTCTGATTGACGATACTTTTCTAATTAACAAGATCAAATTTCAAATTTTTGGATACAAAAAGAATCGAAATTTTTGAATAAAAAAAATATTAGAACTGGATTTCTAAATAATCCCACTTTTTAAATAACAGTAACCGAAAATAAAGATTTGTTGCTCCTGTATCGAGATGTTTTTCGCATCGTGGGAAGATGCATCATTGCAGCCCTGGTATTGTATCGGGGTTTCTGTATCGAGATATGTTTCTTTATATCATGAGAAAATCTGTTATTGCATTCCTAGTATCGTGTCAGGGTTTCCCTTATTGACATATGTGCATTTATTTCACGAGAAATTATATTATTGCATACCTAATATCGTATCAGGGCTCCCGTATCAAGACACGTATCTTATCATTATAGATTGTATCGTTGCAGTCCTTGTATTGTATCAAGGTTCCGTATCGACATTTTCATCGTGTGCTGATAAATTGACACCGTCCCAAAAACCAAACTTTCGTTTAATTTCTTTTTTGTTAGTACAAAACTACTGTATGGGTTAAAAGTCCAATGTGAGCGAAAAATATATGTTTTTTGTTAAACACTTACGGGATGAGGAGCGCGGGATCTAATCCTGGCTGACGTACGTCTAGCGCTGAGTTCACCTTCGGCTGACGCTCTTAGGCCAGATGCATTATGAGAAACACCACTGCTGCTCGATGTCAAACGTCTGCTTCTCCTTCTTCCCCTGGCAGTCTGTAAAATGAACAAGAGACCATGAACGTTAAGATCCCATCCACGCGTACGAAAAATTACAGCGAAAGACTACGTCAAGATCGACGCTTTTAAAATCAAATTATTAACAGTGCAACACAGTAAACACCTACACCACAAAAAACCCTGAATTTTAATGACTTTTTGCAAAATTCCCTGACATTCAATGACCCTGGAAAATATTTTCATATTCCCTGACTTTCCAGGTTTTTCACGGACCGCGGGGACCCTGCATGTCCATAGAACCTCGTCAAAAATTCCTCCAGATCAACATCAATTCCAACACGCTCCAGAAACTCACCACTTGACACACTATCAGTGAGAAACCCTGTAAGTGTGTCGGACTAAGAAATGATTATCTTCAAGACCCCAGAATAATGAATACCTTTGATCTACTGAGTTCGTTCAATTGTTTCTCCAATTCTTCTTGTGCCTCCAACGACTGCATTTTCACCAGCGCCGCTTTTCCTTCATCGTCCGGGTTCTCGCTGGTGGGCTGAGAAGCCTCTTTCTGCCTTGGAGCATTGGCTGAAGCACTAAAAGTCGGACGCTCTTGTTCTGGCACGAAATTTTTTGATGATGGGGTTTTTGGTTCAAACTGCGCTTCCTCAGTTGATTTCTTTTGCTCTGCTGATACAGGCTGCTGAAAAGAGCACAGAAAAGGCTCAACAGATTGAAAAAGTACACTAGTTAACTATTTTGGGTGACCTAATTTAACAGCGGAACCTGGTTACATCATTTCGTTTGGTGTAAGCATCTAATTTTACTTTCGGATTTAATTTTGAAAGGAAACTGATTCACTTCTTTATGCTTTAAACCTTAATTTACGAGATTTTATCTGCAGATGATGGGCTTAAAGAATGCTTAATGATCGGCAGTATCCAGGTGACCTAATTTAGTAACCGAACCTGGTTAGGTCACTCTCGTTTGATTATCCATACCATAGGGCTAAGCGTACGTACGTGTCATTTCTTTACGTTTGAACACCAGTTTAATTTTCTAGGAGGTCATTGCGTATGATAAGTATGGTTTTCTAAGCCCAGCTATTACCTTAATATCTATCAACGTCATAATTATCGAATTAATATTCTCTGTTGTGAAATTTTTTACACTGCTAAGGGAATCAGAATATTAAAGTTTCGTCTCATGGCCACCCTTGAGTTTATTTCAACACTGAACACGCATGAAGTTCTAAAATCCTTTACGTGACAGCTGTATAACATACCTTGTTTGCCCTTGTCACGCGTCTTGGAACTGAAGTGACAACACTAGTCAGTGACATCTTAGGGTTGTAGGTGTGTGGATAATGGGTTTCATCTACACGTTTACCCTCCAAAGCACAGGCACTCAGCCAGTGTGGTGATACAACGTAGATGCCCCTCTCCCTTGCCTGTATGTATTCTTTGGTGTTGTCATTGACTCGACCCTGCGCATTATATCAAAGTCAAAATCCACATAAAATAAACATCAAACATCTTGATTTAATTACATGGCAGTGTGGCAGGCACAGTTGGTCAGATCTCTGCCTTCCGATCATAAGGGCCCGGGTTCGATCCCCCGCTATGCCGATAATTGAACATTTATGTGACCTTTTTTTCTACGTCAGTTCATTAAGCTTTCTACCCTTACGAGGTTGGTCGAGAGAAGACCAGCGTCTTCTGGGAGTTAACCTGCAATAGCTAAGTGTCCCTACCAGAAGGAGTCAAAGACTCTTATGCGCGGGCCATTAGCCACTCGGCGCGAATTCGCAGTGGGAGGGGGGGGGGGTGGAGGGGATTTAAGCCCCCAAATATTTTTCAATATATAATCAAAACTTAAAAGGTCTATTTTTAGAACTTTTCAATTGACGTCATTACAACTGATCTATGAGCGAAATTAATTAACCCTCCGAATATTTAGATGGATATTACGACCCGGACGTTCCGTCACTATCATCGCTTGACAAGCCTTTTAAGGATTCAAACCTAATTCATATTAGGAATCTAACTGTTCCAAGGAGATAGCGCTGTATCTAGGCAAATTTCAGGGAAAAACTTAATTTTGAACAGACACTAATTACAGAATTTCTACTGAAATAAGCGAATAGCCGAGCAAAATTTTTGATAAAACAAATCTTTCTAAAGCTGTAAGTAAAGCGTAATGCTTGTAGAATCTCACCTGATATATAATCACGAGTATATGTAGGAAATGCATAGTAGTAAGTCAATATACACTCAGGACCATTAGTTTTGGCACCCAGGCCGCATTGGTATAGCAGGAATTACACTGTTTATCCCATGCCTTAAAAAATACAGCCAATCAGAGGCCTGGAAAGCCGTTGCATAATCTGCGGTATCCAACAGGTAGTATTCCATCCGGCTTTCCCGCCAATACTTGCGAGCGAGTATCGAAATGGCGCCAAAACTGTGTGCGTTTGTTTCCGAAATGACGCCAAAGTTGTCGGTCAACGTGTTGAGAGTTTCTTGCATAAAGTAAAAATTGTTTTAGAGACATGGGAAGTGAACAAGAAACTAATGAAGAACTCCCAAAATTTTCGCTTAGTTAGTTGTATCTTTTAAGGCATGGGATAAATTAGTTATGCAATGCTTTCTTATGGGATACCGTGGAAATGCCACTTGTCACTTGTATTTTCTTTGTATACACACTCGCCAAAAGGCTCGTGTGTACATACGGAAAATACAAGTGACGCGTGGCATATTCCACGGTATCCCACTCGAAACCATTGCATAACTATTACAGGGTTGCCACTTATCAGAAAGTTAAAAATTCCCTGACTTTTCACTGACCTTTGAACAGTTTTCACTGACCTTTTAAAAAAGAAACAATACATGTTTACATTAGCTTTAGCTTCTTTTTCAAGCCATCGAAATGATCGATATTGTTATCTTCAGTTTCAATCTCTTTCAGCTTTTCGCAGGATTTTTAGTACGTCAAGTGTCAAATTGATCGGTTTCCTTGCTTTGCAGCATACTTTTCGTCTTTTCCAGAGAAAAATGCTATCAAAAACCTTGCAGGAAACGTATTAACTACTAGAAGTTTCTAATAGAAAGTGAAGTGCTGCGAGCTGAGTTTCCCTGTGAAGCCGAGCCCCAAAGCTTTTGGGTCAGCGGCTTTACTAATTAAAGTTTAGCGTATATTCGAGGCTCTAGGTATGGCGAAAATTTTTTTTTTTCCCCTAAACAATCGGGTTTTTTTTTTATTATTCAACGTCTCTTTTTAGTAGTTCCGAAAATGAGAAAAAAAGGTGTAGTAGCCGTTGCAGTTTTTTTTAAGTACATGGCATCTCCTTCGAATAAAACCTGATCGATGGTCTCTGTTGTCCATATCGAAATATCATGCGAATTCGCATATAACAAAGCTGAAAGACTCATAAAAGCACTTCTTTGAAAGCTAACAAGCGAAGACAAACGATCACAAACGATTGAAAGCTAACAAACGAAGACTCCAGAAGACTACTCGAAACGATAGCAGCGACAGCGCACATCATTCGTTGATTACCGCTGAGCGCAAATACTATAGGCCCGCAGCAATAAACTGGAAAACAGAATTCCCTGACTCTTCACTGACTTTGCCAATATCAAAGATTTTCCCTGACTTTTTAAAAAACTCCCTGACTTTTCCCTGACCTTGAAAAATTTTTGTTTTTCCCTGACTTTTCCCTGAACGTGGCAACCCTGTATTATTTATTAGGTCTCAACAGCATTGCTACCAACACTGCTTTAGTGCGACTGGCCACATTAGTGACTGAAAGTACAGATACTTACAAAACATATGTTTTTCAAGGCATACCTGATGTATAAGGTGAGTACATGATTCATCATAAATCCACCGATAGTCAGCTCCCAGGGAGGATGCGGTGCTGTATAGTTCAGTTTGTTGTGCATTCAATTTCTTACTGATGGCAAGAATAATACCTTGCAGAATACCTTTTCCCTCACCAATTTTGTCTCCCTAAGGTATAACCAGATTCAGAAAAAAAGGACCTCTATAACTTTTAAATTTTTACGGGGAGTCAAGATGGCCTAGTGGTTATCACTCACGCCTCCCACCACTACGGGCCCGAGTTCGAATCCTGGGGTTCGCATGTGGGCTGAGATTTGTCAATCTCAATCTGACTCCAAGGGTTTTTCTCCGGGATCTCCGGTTTTCCTCCCTCCTTAGAATCGACATTCACGACAAAATCTGCGCTGTCGACCGCTTAAACATTAGCCTCTGGCTAGGAAGATTGGACAACTACTCCCTGCGTGAAAAGATGTTAAAAAAAGTATTCATTATTTAACAAATTCTTGCAAGGGATGGTTTCTCTGTAATAGTTTTTGATTGATGCAGTTGGTAGGATCTCTGCCTTCAAACCGTAATGTACCAAGTTCGATCCCAGCTCTGCCAAGCATTGAACATTAGGCGGTTTGCATGATGGCGTCACATACTTCAACTACCAGAATTCTCTGCCTGCTTTCTTTTGTCAAATAATTAATGGCAATTGTTCTATAATTCTCATGAGGGAGAAAAATATGAATAACGAAAGAAAAATTTGTAAAACATCCTGGTAATTGTAGTAAAATGACATCACCATGCAAATCGCCTTTTGTGCGGCCTTTTTCCTGCCAAAGTTGACTTGATCTTTACAATACAAAGGTGGTAAAGAGAGTACCACCTTCCGCTGGGATAGCGTGGTTGGCACAGTCAGTAAGATCTATGCCTTCAAATCACAAGGTCCCAGGTTCGATTCCTCGGCTCTGCCGAAATTTGAACATTTGTGTGACCTTCATTTCCGCCAAAGCTTACTCAGCTTTCCATCCTTACAAGGTCGGTAAATGAGTACCAGCTTCCACTGGAACGCCGGCGTGGTTGGCGCAGTTGGTAAGATCTATGCCTTCAAATCACAAGGTCCCAGGTTCGATTCCTCGGCTCTGCCAAAATTTGAACATTTGTGTAACCTTCATTTCCGCCAAAGCTTACTCTGCTTTCCATCCTTACAAGGTCGGTAAATGAGTACCAGCTTCCACTGGGACGCCGGCGTAGTTAGCGCAGTTGGTAAGATCTATGCCTTCAAACCACTAGGTCCCAGGTTCAATTTCTCGGCTCTGCCGAAATTTGAACACTTGTGCGACCTTCTTTACTGCCAAAGCTTACTCAGCCTTCTATCCTTTCGAGGTCGGTAAATGAGTACCAGCTTCGGCTGGGAGCTAACCTGCGATGGATTAGTGTCCGTCCAGGGGCAGTCAAGTCTGCTTAACACTACAGAAACTGGAGATTAGCGCCCGCCCCATGGGCCACTAGGCTCGGAAAAGATTTAGTTTCCACTGGGAGTAAACCACTGAAGGATTACTGTCCTCCTCCTGTTACATACCTTGTCAGTATCAGGCGCTTCACCCTCATCCTGCTGTCCTCCCCCAGCTTTCACTGCATTTTTCAAAGCCTGCTGAACATTTTCTGCGAACAAGTCATCCAAAGGAAAGCTCTGTCTACTTCCTCTGCTCTTCCTGCTCTTGATGCTACTAACAAGAGGAGAAGCCACTTCTTGCAGCGCATCTGTGAGATCAAATGAAGGCCGAAACGATTTCCTGACTAGAGGTTTTGACGCTAAAGCTGTCACCACCTTTGGTCTGCTATTCATTGCAGGGTTTTCTTTTTCTAACTCATATGTCTCATAAGCTCCATTTGAATCAGACTTCGCTTCAGTCAAATTCTTTGAAGTTTCACCCATTCTTGTCATTTCTTCTTCCATTCTTGTTCTTTCGGCACTGTTGACTTCCTTAAACTCTGACTGCACTCCATTTATGACTGTGTCCTTAGTCTCATCGTTTGCTCTGCTAAAACTAACTGGATAGTTTTCATAATTTTCCATCTTACCAGACTTGACACATGCAAAAAGCCATTCGCGGCTAACAACTGGAATGTTCCACTTGATGGCAGCATCATACTTGGACCCTTGTGGTTCTTGTAGAAGGAGATGTGTGCTGGCCGAGAAACTGGAACTTGATTTTCGAACAAAATGCTCTTGGCAGTTAGCACCTAACAAAAGTGAAACCATTTGTTTCCTTCTGTTAACGTACTACATTTGCATTTCTTCCTAAAGGGATCGCACTAATAAGGGATTTTATTATATCGTTAGACAGTTTCCTGCAATCTGATTGGCTACTGAGAAGGCGAGATTTCCCTGTAATGACCGGTCATTATGACATTCCATAATGACCGGTCATTATGAGATTTTTTTTTTATATTTATTTTTGACTGTTCAGTTTTAAAGAATTCATTTTTGCCTGTTTTTCGTGAAAACTGCCCATTCGGCTGAGTGAACATTGTTTGAAATGAGTGTGCGCGCACAAGCAAATATAAAATTAACTTTTGTTTTTTTTTTCGTTTTCTTCTGAAAATAGACTAAAGGCCATATAATAAATAACTTATTAACCTCGTAATTCGATCATTACAGGGAATCTCAGACCTCTGTCTTGTTGTAATGATCTTACTGTCGCTCGGTCATTACAACAAGACCTCAGTCTAAGATTTCCCTGTAATGACCTCACTCTCGGTTAATAAGTAGTATATAAAAATTCGGGTGTTTTCCAGTGTATAAACAAAGAAAAATCCAGAACTCAAGAGTTTGTAATTTCATATATATTTTTTCTGCAACAAGCGACTTACTAAACCAATGGACACAGTTTTTTTTTCTGAATACCTTTGCACGAACTTAGTAACTACGCCAAGTAGCCAAAGGGTTCCAAAGTGTTATAAGTGTTGCTCTTGCTTTCAAATTCATGGAATATTATTGAACAAAAAAACTATTGAAGAGCATCGCTGAGTAGGTAAAACACTTGATTTTATGAACTCTTGGTTGAAATGTCTTATCATCGCAGTGGTAGAGTAAGAAGTTTACACTGACAAATTCCATCCAAATTAATGCAAAATTTGTAAACGTTTTCCTGCAAACTTTCACATGGACTACAATGTAGATTTTCAAAACAAGAGAAGATGTTAATGCATCTAGAGCAGGAATCCAACCTTTTAAAATGTAATCTAAAGGGTACAACAAAAGCCAAAAAATATTGAAAGAGAAAAGAGGGGAAAAAGTATTGGAAGCTGAAATAAAGAAATCCTTTAAGCCAAAAGGAGGGAGCCAGTGAATGATAAAGGAAAAAGAAAGAATATGATTTAAAAAAGAAGGTAAGAGAAAGTAATCCAATGTATCAACAGGATAGTGAACATTAAGCATGTTTATGAAAAAAGGAGCATGGTAGGGAATAACTTTAGAGTATAGATGTTGTCCAAAGAGACATAGTAAAGGTGGGCATGGCAAAGCAGGAAACACAACAACAAAACTTCACGCTGAGATTTTTCTGATGGCTAATTTCCACTTGCAGCAATCCAAAGCATCATCGGCAATCATGGAATCACAAATACTTTGGGCTGTACCTCCTTAAAACAAGTCAAGACCATAATAGAAAATAAAACTGGTAGAGTTTTTTATGGCTAAGTACCCTTCCTAATACAAACTGGTTTTGAAGTTTACCATAAACTGGTATGTATTTTTATCACGACAACACCACCACTAAAAAGATTGCCATCCAAGGATAAAAAGGATCCTCCCCTCAAGTGGTATGACCGTCCCAGCTGAAAACTAACCCAGTATTTCAGAATCTCAAAGAAAATTCAAGGCCTTTGGGAAGAAGAGAAAGATGAGAAAACATAGGGTAAAGTCAATGGAAAAGGAAGACAGAATCCTCTCAATTTTAAATTCATTTTTTAAATAATAGGTTTACCTAGTAGCTCTGCTAGCTGTAACAGATGGTCTCTTTCTGGTCCGGTAAACTGACTGATAGACAAGACGCACCCATCCAATGGTGTACAGCCCTCAGAGAATCTCATTGGCTTGAACAGTAAACTGCTGGATGGATCGAGAAGTTGTTGGGCATCTAAGCTCTGCTCCAACCAGCAGAATGTAACCTAAATGTGAGTGTCAGAATAAAGGAATTTGTCATTTGATGACTGCATAAAGAAAGAAATTGCAAAGCCGGTTAATAGATTTTCATACAATTTAAACACTGAGTCTGAATTCCTTCATAATTATGATCATTTCAGACTCTGTAATGTAAGGAACTGACTGCCCTCATCAACTCCAAGCATTCAAAGCACTGGCTCCTTACACTTTTTATAGTGATGATCTTAAAACTTCAACATTGAGACACTGAATTATACATTTTACTTATTTATTAAGTGGACACATTTCAATAGCTTTTTCAAAAACTCTTCCTCAAGTTCAAAAAAGAGCAATGCTTGTGAGATGCTGCTGGAAAGACAATAACAGCATAGACAACTTAGCACTAAATTCTCAAAACCACTATAATGAGCACTAAGGAACTTTATATGTTTTAATTACTCAGGGTGCGAAATTAACATCAATTAGCCAGCTTTTACTGGCTAATTTGACTGTTGGCCAGTAAATGTGTGTAAAAAACACAAGTAACTGGCCCGATAGCACTTTTTAAAATACCCTGATAAACTGCAACTTGTAAATAATTATCCAGATTGACCGGCTGAAAATTTTCTTATATTTTCATCCTGTTAAGTATTCATGTTGGGACCCAAGCATGTTCGTTAGCTATGATATACTGATGAGGCTCATGAGGGCAAAGCAACTGTCCATGACTGCTGACATATGCAGACTTGAAACTACTTATGGTTGTATTATTGAGGCCTTATTGATACTAGCATGCATTTGCTAACTTTTTTTTGGTGTATCATTCCAGCCATATTCAACAAGCATTAAGCTTTAACTGTTCTTTATTTTCTTGTGTAAGAACGTGAGCCTGTTTGGTAGTTATATAACATGCTGATGTAGCCTATATGTAACCTTCTTCAGGAAAAGGAACATTAATGACTTTTGTTGAAACAGATTTTACAAATGACTATCACACGAATTACGAACGGGTGAGCAAGTGGTGTCAAACGACTTGGCAACTTGTTCGCACAAGTGGGTCTATTTTTCAAAAGACTTCAGGAGCAAATCATTTGCACAAGTGGGTCTATTTTTCAAATGACTGAACAAGTCATTTGCACAAGTGGGTCTATTTTTCAAATGACTGAGCAAGTCGTTTGCACAAGTGGGTCTATTTTTCAAATGACTGAACAAGTCGTTTGCACAAGTGGGTCTATTTTTCAAATGACTGAGCAAGTCGTTTGCACAAGTGGGTCTATTTTTCAAATGACTGAACAAGTCGTTTGCACAAGTGGGTCTATTTTTCAAATGACTGAGCAAATCATTTGCACAAGTGGGTCTATTTTTCAAACGACTAAGCATGTCATTTGCACAAGTGGGTCTATTTTTCAATTTTTCAAAACAAATCAGTTTGGTTTGGCCTTAAAACAAAAGAAAGTATCTGACCACATTTCTGCCCATGTCTGGGGTTTCTGCAAAGTTCATTGGAGTAACAATAAAGTCCACCATTTCATCACTTGCTCCTTCCCTTCCACCGAATTCATTGACCAGTTCATTCAACTGACTGACTTGTTCTGGGGCAAAACCAACAAATCTGAATGTTTTCCCTATCAGTATTTTTTGATCACCAATCTCATCCACTGTTACATCCTCATCATCACCTGCACATAGCAAATTGAAATAAAGTTTGTTATTAATTTTCAACCTTAACTGTTTTAAGAGGACACTTTGTTACAATTTCTTTTACACTTTTTCCATTATTTTTGATTTCTGTGTTTTGAGATTGTTGGGGAAATATCTTTCAATCTGTGAAAACTCCAAGTTGAAATCTGTTTTAGTTTTTGAGTTATAGCAAGAAACGTGTTTTCAGCAATATTAAGCTACGTCTGAAAGTGTTGACAGGACCTGTCAGAACAAACTAAATAATTATTCAAGTGAGTGATTTTTTTCATTTTTTTTGTTACGAGCATGTGAGAAACCAAAGCAACGTTCTGTGACATGTAGAGTTGGAGCAAGAGATAATTTTGAACTTTTGATTTACACTTTTTACCTCTATATATTTTTGTCTGTAAATAGTGCCACATTTACATATTATATATCTTTTTATTAATTTATTAATTCTGTATATTCCATGCTGTTGGATAAGAACAGCCCATTTTGCTGTTCTGTTTTGTAAGCCCCTTGTAAATAAAATATTACTTAGTTAACACAGTTACAGTAACTAAGAAATAAGTCCCAGATCAGGGTTTTCAATAAGAGCCGGCACCCAGTGAAAAATTGCTGCTTCAAATCAATAAAATCGCCGGTGTGAATTTCCTCTGATTGCACCATTTTGCATTAAAGTTTTCAAAATTTGCCCCCTTCGGCGCAATAGTTTAGCCGCCTCAAATTTCAAATTCACCTCCTCATTTCATTCTTATTGAAAACCCTGCCAGATCCATCATATTTGCCATTTTTGTTAAAATAACATTTATTTTAAAACTAAAGAGGTAACGAAATATATCTGTTTAAAATAAAAACTACTTTTCTAAAAAAGAAAAACTAGTTCACAAAATAAATCATGATTTATTATTTCAAGCTAGTGTTGGTTAAGTCTGGTCAGAGTTCAAAATTGCAGCCGTACTTCAAGATGGGGTTATCAGTAACTTTTTTTCACCAAATCAATCATTGTAACTAAGAACAAAATTATTTAACTTTTGAATGGAACTTCGTTTTTATTTATTAACATTTGCAATTTAATACAAAAAAATACATTAATTTTGCTATTTTGGTTGCTTTGCCATTATTGTCGAAGACAAAGTAAACTTCATGTTGTTATCAGTTGGCTGTGTAAGTTGCAGCCCAAATTTTGAGACTGCGTCCTAGTTAGTCAGTGCACTTTGACTTTGTACTCTGCACACATGCTAAATACAAATAAATATGTTGTCTTAAATTGATTTGGGATTAATTGGCTAACATATTTTTTCAACTTTCTCACAAAGAAGTACTAAAAAAATAAAGTGAAAGATGCATTGCTTGGTCTTGTAGGTTTTTTTATACCCCCCTCCCCCACTCTTAACAGAATATTTTACCCCCAAAAAACTGCTTGCAAAAATTTTGGATCAAATAAAACAGCCCACAAAATAACACAGTTTTTCTGAACATTATTTTGAACCCCGCTGGTGTAAACTCTAGTTTAGCAATAACATATTTAAGTGATAATCTTAATTATGAATTTCAACCTAAAGTTTCTTGAATCGTATGTTGTTCAGTGCCAGTGTGTTTTTTAAGGCCGGTACACCGGTGAATTGTACCAACGTTCCCCAATGGCCGTACTGGTTTTCCCCAACTCGAAAGTTCAAAATAATTCTGGGGATGTCCCCAGACCTCTCTAGATACTTGAGCATTTGGCGCTTGATGACCTGGTACCCACTCCAGGTGTACCTGCTTTCCCACTTAGTGTACCCCACTTCTCAAGCCTTAAGAAACACACTGAGTGCAGAATGAGCTTTATGTTTAAAGTTACCTACCTTGCCATTGATTTTCTCCATCTGCTTTTCTATCATCACCCTGATTGGCTTGTGGCTTCTCCTGTTCAAAAGTAGGAAGGGACCCTTCACCCTGGAGATATTGCTTGAAAACATCATCATCCAAATCATTGTAACCATCATCATCACATAAAGGGGCTCCCATCTTTGAAGAAGTAACTGATTTTGTGTTTCTGTCCTTTTCACAACTATGTGGTTTGTCATATTTAGTCATGGCAGATTCTTCTGTAACAAGTGAACTTTGACAATTGTATCCTATGAAATAAAGCAAAAACTATTTAAGAAATAAAACACGGCAACTGTGTTTGTACAGGCTTATATAAACCGAGGTCCACATGTAGATCACTGATTTTTCTTTGTTTTTTTTTTGTAAAATTATGTGACGTCAAAACCGTGTTTGTATAGGCTAATATTAAACACTTCTCACAACCAATCAAAATGTGCATATTATTCACATTATTTTATAATTTCAAATTAAGTAACAGCTAGATAGGATGTTGAAACCTCTGGACCCAGTTGTACGAAGCCTGGATAAGTGCTATCCACCGGATAAATTCTTCTCAGTGGATAAAATTTATTCAGATGGCGTGATCTTGTTGCACGAAAGTGGAATTCGGTAGGAGTTATCCACTGGATAAAATTATCCGCGGATAAGTAGGTAGAATAACTTTTATCCACTGAATAAAATTGATAAAAGCAAAACAAAATGCCCAGAAAAACCTCTATTTAACAACAAGCGACGATGAAAAATTGCTGTCAGAAAGAAGCAAAGCAAGAGCAACAAAACACAACACGAAATGCATGGCCAATGGCTTATTTCACTCTGCACTTGTAAGTAACTAACAAAAACCAAAGATCAACTCGTTATTATTTATTTTCTTCTGTAAAACATTCTTATATTTAATTTTAGTCACCGTTCCTTTGTCAAATTTGTATATAGACATTTTTTAAACTGGGTCGTTACGAGTCACTACAAATTCGATTCATTTAAGTTCAAAGTACAACTACAAAATGTTGCTGTATTTATTGTGCAAGTTCTTTAACAAAACACTTGGAAATTCACAACTCAGAACTTATCCTGAAAAGAAAAAGGTCAAAATTGTATATAGATGAATAAAATACCTAGTTTTTCATTCATGATTTGCAGTTTTAGAGTGGAGTTCACACAAATCTCTGCCAGCGTTCCGGTAAAAACTTGAAGAAATGTCAGTCGGAGAGCACGCTCTTGCTTTAATGTTTTTTCACTCTTTTCTGTTTAGTATACAAGGAATAGGAAACTCGCCCAGCATTTTTAGTTGAGTTACAGACTGAGGCACTTGTGATTTTTTAAGTACACTCAAGAAGTGCAAAAACTAAGCACTTCTTTCGTGTACTTAAAACTATATAAACTCGACAAAATATGCGCGCTCATTTTCTATTCTTTCAGTGAAAGGTTTGGTGCAGAAAGTAAGTGATGACACGGATTTACTTAGGAACGGGAAGCCATTTGGAGTTCGTGATCACTATCCAGCGAATAGTTATCTGACGTTCTATTCAACCTTTGTGCAACAGCATTTTATCCTGCGGATAACTGTCTATTTGCTGGATAGCAAGTTTATCCACTGGATAACTTATCCAGGCTTCGTAAAACCGGCCCCTGGTCTTTTCTGCTCAAATTGATTAAATATGAAGGTCACTCAACCTTAATTTGCTTTACAATTATTCTCACTATATAACTATGATTATAAATTCAGATTTGATAATTTCTTGTATTTATCCAGGATGCAAAATTAACGTCCATTAGCTGGCTTTTGCCAGCTACTTGGATGCGGGTCGGTAAAAGTGTCTCAAAAACACATTCAACCAACCCAATAGCACTTGTAAAAAACCCCAAAAAACTGTGATTCGATAAACTATAAAAAATTATCCAGATGGACCAGCTGAAAATTTTCTAAATTTTGCACCCTGTTATCCCTCAAGTAACAATTGTTTAGTTTCTAACACTATAATTGACCAAATGAATACAGATAAGACTAACAATAAGGCCAGATCAAGTTAATTAAATTTTGAGCTAAGTTAGGTCTAAAAGTAAATTGTAAAGAAGATTCCTATGATTTTTAACAAAAATGTTCACCACCTAAGAAACTTTGCTTTCACTTTCAGAATGGTTGTCATTATTTACTTTCAAGCTGTCAATTGTATTTTGACACACCAAATTTCTATTCTATTATACAAACCTTTTATTTTTTAGCATTTTTTTCTGACCGACTGACCCTGAAAATTTAAAAAAAAACCTGTGCTTCGAAAAATTAATTTGGTCTGGCCTAATTTATATTTGATATACTAAATGTTCAATATCCTGTAAATTAATACATTCCCTTTACAATTAATTTTTACTATCTTTCCCACTGTATTTTGTCTGACAAAAGACATAATTTTAACGGTAAATTAAAATAATTATTGATTATTATTAAAAATTTATTTTAAACTGTGTTGGCAAGTCGATTCAAGGCATGATTAGACACTTCAAGACAAACACAATTTTAACCTTCAGTTTTCTAAGTCAAACTTGAATGAGCCCATCGGATCATAATGTAAAAATATGGTCAACAAAACAGAAATTTATAATGGCCTATAAAATACAGACAGTCAAACAAAAGCTGATTTATAAAGAAAATATTCATAGAAAATCATTTTTATCAATTGAAGATTTAATAGTGCATGCATAAACAATATCAATTACTTGAGATAAGTTTCTAAATTCTCCACTTTTATCATTGAAGCAAAAAAAGGGACTTTTAGTGGCCTCTACAATTGTTAATGATGAAAAAATTGCCTAGTTAATAAGATTTGCTCACAGAAAACAAATCAACTAATGTATAAGGCAGCACTAAATTCCGCTTATAAATAAGCCCTCAAATGTTAGTAAGACCAATTAGCCCAGGGGTTACAACACACAGTTTACAGTACATAAAATAAAAATATTATTAATTGTACAGTCCATGACAAAAATAAGAGAAGTGACTTCTAATCAAAACTAAAATTTTCTTAGTTCTCTTATACATACTAAGGTGGCGTGGTTGGTACAATTAGTAAGATCTCTGCCTTCCAACCCCAAGGCCCTAAGTTCGATTCCTCGGCTCTACTGAAAATTGAACGTTTGTGTGACCTTCTTTTCTGCCAAAGCTTACTCAGCTTTCCATCCTTACGAGGTCGGAAAATGAGTACCAGCTTTGGCTGGGAGCTAACCTGCGATGGATTAATTAGTGTCCTTTTCAGGGGGAGTCAATGACTCTCATCCGCGTAACACTAAGGAAACCAGAGATAAGCGCCAGCCCCATGGGCCACTAAGCTCAGAAAAGGATTTAGCTAGCTTATACATACTAGAAATAGTTTTCACTAACGCTGCCCCCCCATTTTTATATAATTTGGAGTGTAAAATATTTTCTGAATAGAAGCTTTGTATAGGGAATTTCTGTTTTTTTTATGTTTTCAAACAATTTTTTTGTTATCTGACAGTCTTGGTTATTTTAATTGATTAAATCTCGAAAGTGGAAACTGACAGTTTCTTTTTTTGGCAAAGACTCTGCAATCCTTTGCAAACTTTTTATCAATCCTTTGCGAGCCCTGTTCTCAAAAACCGAGATTTTTACCAAGTTTCTGTTGTCAAGACTCTCTATATATCCAGGGGCTTCTAAGGTGCCTCCTCGGGTTTTTGGCCGTCTGGGCCAAAAACCGGCAGCGGCAAAAAACTCAGAGAAACTTGAGAAAACTTAGCAACTGATTTGAAGTCACTCACATCACTTTTGCACTAATTTCTTCAATAACTATTGTCAAGCACTAACCTTCTTCAGCCAGTCTTTGACCTTTTCTAGCTGAATCTAACAACCAATGAACATTAACAACATGAGGCTGAAAACTTGAATGAGCTATCAATTCAACATCACAATCAACTCTTGTTCCCATAACAACATGAGATATACTTTCATTGATTTGGTTGAATCTTGTACCACCACCAGAGTTAATAATCTTTCGTAGCTTCTCCAATTTTTTTCCACTAAAACCACTAAGATAGATCTTGCATCCATCAAGAAACAAGTTACCATGTTGAATTGACACATCAAACTCTCCATCATCAACTTCTGATTCATTCTTACTGACAAACTTTGAGCTTGAAACTCTGTTTTGTTTGTTATTATCTGAAATGAGAGAGGTATTGCCATGTTTCTGGGCATATTTATAGGAAGTCTGAGCTTCAGTTGTGGATAATCTATTCACATTTGACTTCATTGACATATTGTTTAAGGTAGTACTATTAATAGTACTAATATTCATAATGCTTAATCTCTGACCTGACATTGATTGCTCATTGTCTGGTATTGTCCTATATTCAGCTTCATCAAGCCAATGCCCAGCTTTGATACAGTCATAAAACCACTTTGAACAAACACACTGAATTTTCCATCTTCGAGCAAAATTATACTTTTCTCCCTTAGCTTCTTCAACTAATAAGTGTGTGCATGTTTTCATATTAAGGTCTCCTGAGTATGTTCCGCCGTGAAGATTTGTTAACTTCTTTATCTCTTTCCTTGTGTTTGACTCAATGCCAGTAACACAGATTGTACATCCTTTAAAACATGGAGTCCTGTATTTGCTGAACTCTTCATCTGCTGCATGCACAAGTCGTGTCTGGCTTTCCTCCCAGCACTTGTTGACCCAGTCTGGCAACATTATGGGCCTATGATATTTCAAAGCAACTCGATATTTTTGTGAGCCTACCTCACCAGCCACAACATGAGTTACAACATCTGTCAAATCTCTTGCAAAACATCCATTCATCCACTCAATCAATTCACACAGCTTATTCCTCTCTTGTTTGGGTACACTCGTACAAGTAACATTTATTCCATCCATAGACATTGAATACACTGGATGCTTGACGTTCGGAAGTGGCCGTTTTTCTTGTAAACAATACAAGAGGCAAGGCGGTCCAATAATTCGAAAATTCTTAACTTTTAATCTCTCAAAACATTGCCCACTGAATGAGTCAAAAACCAACACAAAATTGTCATCTTTAAAGGCGATGTCTCCAACATCTGAGGGCGATACCCACTTAACTCTTAACTCCACTTTTTCTGCTTCTTCGGCGGCCTTTGATAGCAGCCCATTCTTGTTTCCGTTGCTGCTAATAAACGTAAGAACAACGTCCGCCATTTTGTCTACATCCTGCTTCAACAAGACTGGGAACTAGCTCAGTAACTACTCAGTAGGATCGAATAAGGTAAGAGTTCTTTTGTACGTATATTTCTTTTTCTGCTTTTTCATATTTTTGCGTGTTTAACAGGTTATCCATTTTGTACCTCCTCTATTTATCAATATACAAAGGCATTTTATATCAGTTTCAAATACAACACTTTATTCTACCAAACTTTCTTCAGAATTTACAAAATGGCGGGAAAATTTTGTTCATGCGCACTGACGTTGTGTAACATTTCCCAGAACGCATAGCAAACATTCTTTTGCGCTGTTTACGTTCGTTGAAAAGCAAAAAGATTGATTATTTTAACGCAGAGAAAAGTAAGATGTTGTTAGACGAATGCTGATTGGGGGTATTCCCTGTCATCGGAATAAATTATTAATAAATCAAAGATTAATCAGCTAAGGTGAGTGTTTACAACGATTACAGAATTGTTTTTGAATGCGATCAAAATTCACACAGTAACGATTTATCACAGTACTTCCGTATTGCCCAAGAATGTTATGTTTGTCTGTTTTGAATGATGACCAACGCTTGTGCCATCTTTGTCTCAAAATTATTTTAACAAAAGATACTTCGCTCTAGAAAGTCATTTGATATGTTAAAGAATAAAGCTTTGCATGTCATTTCAGTTTATGTGTGTTATTGCACAATATTTTTAAATTCCAACGCCTTTGCTTTGATGTCAACGTAAAATGTTGGTTAATGATTAATTTATGATATGACGATGACGTGTAAAATCATGTTTTTTCCGTTTCGATCTCTTTCCAAGCACATATTTTTTGATCTTTATATTTTATTGTTTTTTTGTAAACCTTATTGACCATGTATTTGTGTGTTTCCGTACTGGGGTGTACTTATTTATGCATGCAGCTCCATTGTATAGTGAAGGCAATTCGTTCGCACCTATGAAATCACTGAATCGTTTAGCGTGAAATATTTTGCAGCGGTTGTTTATTTTCAAGTTTTACGTTTTGGCCTATGGATAAGAAATAACTTTCATCGCCTGTCTTTTTCTTGTTGTTTCTTACAGCAAAACGTTTGGAACCACTGACTACATCATATCCAGTGAATAATGAGCTTTTGCCCGAGCAAAAATGGAGACAACAAAGCACAGATTTTGAACTTTCAAACCGATGAAAATAACACATAAAAGAGTTTTCAGTCGTTTAAATCAGATATTTTGGATAATAAGAACATATACAAACAATTTTTGCAAAAAAAAATTTCATTTCATATGCACTTTAAACATAATGTTAATAATAACTTTAGGCTGACAAGGAAATGCCTTTCCCCTTAATGTATGTATGCTCACCATAATCAGTTGTTTTGAATGTAAATAAACAGTTCTGTAAAAAGCAGTTCAGGCAAAATAAAGTTATTTTAAAAAATAGAAAAATAATCCTACTGACCTACCCTAATTTTTAGAGGCATGTAATAGGAAACATACATTTTTCTTTGGCCTTATTTTAAAGTATTAAACATTTAGAAGATCCAGCAGTGCAACATCAGTTCTGTAACTGTCACACAAACTCCTACAAAAATGGTTTTTAAAGTGGTTAAATACAATTATACTTTACTGTCATAACAGTATTTTCACAGACACATTACTTTTTTTATTTACAGATCTATTCAAAGTTATGCACTTGCACTTGAAAGATGGAGACCAGAGGAGAAGAATTGAAGGTATTCAGCTAAAGAATGGTTTTTGCCCAAGTATTGGTGAGACAGACAGATATTCTTCAAGTCCAAGCAATTGCAGAACAGTATTGGAGCCGGCCATTTGGTTCAAGGCACTGGTACTAGATTCAGTGTCTGTGGACTGCAGTCAAAGAATTGTCAGTTGGAGTACAGGCATAAGAGATGGTCAGTATGTGGATGTTTAGCGTATTGATCAAACATCAGGAAATGGGAATTAAGTTTAAGAATTGGATGAGTTTTCTGTCCTGTTTAGTCTAGAGCAATAGAATAAGTATAAGGAAAATTTATGGCCTAGAATGTTTTTCCAGTTTATTAATGAAAGTTGCAGCTGTTTTGTCAGAAATAAGGTTAAAGTATATGGAATTTGGCAATACAACTCATCCCTTAAATGGATGTTATAAAATCAAAGACCAAATATTTCTTTACAAAGCAGGGTTTTCCTTTTTGGCCAGCGACTGCCAATTTTCGCCGTCTGTGAATCGCTTCATCGCCGGCAACTGTTATTATCACTAGAACATCCTTGCTGACCAGAATGCAAGTGTTGATAATAAATGTGGAATGGATTGCCTTTTTAAACACTAAAATGTACATAATTGTTGTCCAATAAAGAACAGACTAATTGGGATGAACAAAACATCACTGAAAACTGTCAACATTACGTGATATTTTAAAAATTTTCCAGGGGGGGCATGCCCCCAGACACCCCCTAGAAGCTCGCACCTTCGGTGCTTCACAAGGGCGCTACCATGCCCAACTTCTCGGCCTGTTCAAAATTCATTTACTGCTACTTCATTTGAAAAGGAAAACCTTGCAAAGACCAAATTAAGATAAAAATAACAAACAAAACTTAGAATATTAAAAACAAGGAATTTCTGTTTCTTACAGTAGTTCTTTAAGTAGGCTGTGAGCAACCAAATAACTGTAGGGTCTTTGATTTAAAGATCATTGTTTTGAGTTCACAACACTCAATTAAAAATCTAGGTGAGTTCATCCTCCCATTATAGCTGTTGTTCTCGGTTTTCCTTTTTTCAAGTTGACAGTTCCCCTTGTCCTTTCTTCTCTCCAAATAATATCCTTCAGTTTCTTTAATCAGAGCTTGACATTTTGAGTTGGTGGCCCTCCAGGCCAGTAAAATGGATAATTTACTGGCCCAATAAAACTTGTGTTTAATGACTTAAACATTTATCAAAAAGTTAGGGATGAATAAGCCGGCGTGGTTGGCGCAGTTGGTTAGATCTATGCCCTCCAACCACAAGGTCTCAGGTTCGATTCCTCGGCTGTACCGAAAATTGAACATTTGTGTGACCTTCTTTTCCGCCAAAGCTTACTCAGCTTTCCATCCTTACGAGGTCGGTAAATGAGTACCAGCTTCAGCTGGGAGCTAACCTGCGATGGAGTAGTGTCCCGTCCATGGGGAGTCAATGACTCTCATCCACTTAACACTACCGAAACCGGAGATAAGTGCCGGCCCCATGGGCCACTAGGCTCGTATAAGGATTTAGCTAGCTTTAGCCAATAAAACTTGTACTGGCCCAACTTTGTTCATTCATTTTATCATTAATTGCCTGTGAGAGAAATCAGTCTCAGTTAGTTAAGTCAAAGATCTGTTTAGGAGGTGTTCTCTAAAAAGAAGAAGATTGAAGTCTTTACAGTCTCAATACTTATTCAGGGTTTTCAATAAGAATCATAGTAGGTGGCAAAACCAGAAAAGTAGGCAGCTAAAGATCAACTCACAAAAAAATGCAAGCTTACCAGGATCACTGAACATTCAGATCATCACGAGTGATCACACAGAACAGCGCTAGAATAAATCAAGATAGAAGCAAGTTTTTTTTGGTGTTTTTCATGTTTAAATCTTTGCAAATGGTAAAGATGTGTTTGCTGTGAATGTTTCTCAATTTATTTCTATTATATGGATATTTTTCTGTCAAAGTAGATGGTGGATTTAAGTGAAATAGCCAGTGAATTTCACCGGCCACCGGCTCTTATTGAAAGCCCTGATTATTACATCAAAAAGCTCCTTCAGGTTAAGATACAATTAATATAACTTATTTTAATTTATTCTTGTATGTTTTCAATTATCGCCTCAGAAAGTGATCAAGTGATAGTTCACAGCAGTTCATACAGTGAGGGAGAGTGTTATGATTATGATGCTGATGTGGATGATCTATTTAATCTAGCATCTAAGGTCATGAACTGTTCAGAGTGTGATGAGGTATGTTCGTTTTTAAACTTGCATTCTCAAATAGTATTTAACTAAAGTACCCTGTTGCACGACTGAGCTTATGACATTGTGGTCTTGTGGAGAAATGGTGGCAAGTATTTTTGGGTTCATGCAAAACATGATATTCCAGGGTCAGTTTCAATAACACATACAACCTAGAACAGATTTCTGTAATTACATAACCATTCAAATTCTATGCCCAAATGTCTGTTGGAAAACGTAAAAATAATTGCTGGTTTCATGATATTTTCACATTAGACCAAACCAAGTTGATTTGTTGGGGCACGGATCCGACCAACCCTCATTTTTCCCAAATGCAAAAAAAAAAGTGTGATCGATCAATTTTAATTTCTTATCTTTCAGCAACAGATTACCTATGTTGAAATTTTAGTGTTTTGACACATGGCGTGACACGGATCTGATTTATGTAAATTACATATATATATATTTTTATTTTCATTTTTTTCCGACCGATCGATCTAAATTATTTTGAAAAAAATCCATGCCCCAACAAATCAACTTGGTTTGGCCTTACTAAAAATATTGTTTATAGATCAGTACATCATTCTCTAGGGAATGTATTTGCAGCTGTTTTCATTTACGCATGCGTTCCTGTAGTTTGTTTCCGACGTCATACTTGGTTTTTGGTGGATGTCAATCAAACCTTGTTTGACTCAGATCTTGTCGGCAACTGCTTTAAAAGAAAGGCTTTTGATTGACGTCCACCAAAAACTAGTTCAGTAAACAAACTGCAGGAATGCATGTTTAAATGAAAATGGCTGTAATGTATTTCTCTCGACTACTCCTGTCAGTCATGTGAACTACTGTGTGGAAAAGTTGGAAAGTAAAAAATATATTGTGCTAAAAATATACAACTATTTGCTTCCCAGCTAGTTCACCAGGCCAGACCCTGATTTGTCTTGTCAGATATACCAATTAATATATGCATTGATAGTTTACATTATTTAAAGCAAAAAACTATTGCCAGTGATGTAAATAAAGTGCTATTAATACAAAAAGTATTCCTTAACTACTGATTTCCTTTGAAACCCAACAAAATGTCTTCATCACCTTTTCTTCAAATTTGATCACTTGCTGTGTTACAATACTAATCATACACTCTACTGTGGCTTTGGAGAAATTTATATTTATGGAGTACAAAATTGCAGTTAGTTTTTAAAAAATACTGTACTTATATCAAGGCTGGCAGAGCAGGGGGTGGAGAGAGGGTGCCAGTGCTCCTTGCTTTTAGGACCTTTTTTTTCAGCAAGCCATACTTTCCAACTTTTCCTCCTATGACGTGTATTTAGCAATTGCTGCCCAAAAAAATAAAATGTGAGCCATCAAAAACTACTCAAAAATAGTCCCACAATATGCTTAATTCACATTTTAGAGGGTATAGTTTGCCAAACTTTGCATGCACTCAAACCCTAGAGGCTTGCGTTTTCAGTGCTCACTAAACTCTCTCTGCCAATCCCCCCCCCCCTTCCCTCTCAAAATAGAGCCTCGCTGGCCCTGTATGTAGTTTATGTAGAGAGAAATAGCCACCATGTGGACATACTGTACTTCTGATAAAGTAACTATCATCAGGTCTTGAAATCTACAACAGCCATGCGACGTTTGCTGTGGATGCCCCTGGCAATTGCCATAATGCTCCCAGAAATGGGCATGATTTACAGCCACAAATGGCCTGCCCCTTTTATGTTGGGTGCCAACGTGCCTTTGAGAAATAGGTGTTGAACCATAGGTTATTTTAAATTAGGGTAATTGGTGCCCTTTGACAATTACCGTGGTGCCCTATTTTTGGCAAAAGTCTTGAGTCCAAAATGGCCGTGCCCCTAAAATTAGTGAGTTCAAGGCCCGTATTATCATGATTATTATTAATATTGTTATTATCATAATAAACTCAACATGTAACATTGTTAGGACTACAAACAGTGCTTGCTACGGATGCTCCATTGTTACATTCTCCCAAAGATTGTGTTACACAAGGAAGATGTAGATAAGATACAAATGGCCATGAATGCCCAAGGGCAATGTATTCGTGCCTTGGATGAGGAAGTGATGGCACATTGTGTTGGTATTGAAAGCTGCTACAAAGAGTTGGATATCTTGAGGTCAGACTTTCTTCCCGAGCTGGAGGATATGATAAATAATCGAGAGTGTTCAAAAAGTTTCTTGGAAATGTTGCTTTCTGATGTCAAGAGGGAGGAATATAATATTCGCAAGCAAGTAAGTTCATTGGTGTTTCTCGTGGATACAAACTGTAGATCAAAAGAGCTTTTAATTATTTTTATCAATAGCAATGGTGTATCCATCTTGCTTGCAAAGACTTTGAACTAGCAAAAATTCTATAGAATATTCCGTGTTCGAGAAATTTTCACATAGTTTGCTTTAAATACTGTTCTTTTTTAAAGGTTTGATGAAAACCACAAATTTCATTTCTATAGTCAGCTAATGTTTGTTTGCATTCTAAAAATGTGTTTTAATTATGTTTTGGTCGTCCATGTGTATACGAACGATTTTCAAAAAGAGAATTTCAGGATGCCATATATTTTGCACCTTGTGGATACATGATGACGTCACAAAGTCTGTGCATTAAAAACACGGTGTTTTTTTTTTTATTTCCTTAGTAGTGCTTTCGTGAAATTACTAAGGATAAAATATAACTTGAAGAAAATGATGTTCTGTAGGATTTCCTGCTCACTAGATTCTGACAACACAGCGATTTCACACTCTGATGTCAGGCGTTAAAGCGGTTTCGAAGATTGTGGGCGCTATTATGACTTCTTCAATGACAATCTATCATCAAAATTCATTTTTTTCTCACAATGAAAAACTTCTTTCCGACGTTTTCTTTTTAAACGTTGTCGAATTGCGGTTACGCGTTCTGGCAGCTGTTGTCAAAAACTGACTGACCAATGGGATAAGATCCAATGCTGCATTGGTGTTTCTATAGAACAGTTTGATAAATTTTTTAGTTATATCACCGTGGAAGAATAAAAGATGCTGACGTTTTGGACTGTAGTCCTTCGTCGGAGTGAAGTGTGTGGGAGATAAATAGACAGGTGGTTATATATTAATGCCAATATCTTCCACACACTTCACTCTGACAAAGGACTACAGTCCGAAACGTCAGCATCTTTTATTCTTCCACGGTGTACAACTTAAAATTTTATCAAACTAACCAATGGGAATTTAGCTTGTCCTGAGAAACAGAAAATTCCTCTAAAAACTTTTAATATGGAAAGGCGGCAGTCCCTCTGTTCTGCCATGCCTCCCTATTCCTCTTTGTTCCTGTCCGCACGTCAATTTTCTCTGGGATTTTTTCCTGGCAAAAGAAGAGATTGTATGTAGACTACCAATCCCAGAACAACTAAGAGAATGTCGAGAAACTAATAAAATTTGTAGCATTTCTTTCCCCAAGAGGTCGGATATTTCTCAAGGTTAGATTTTGTACCTTTTTGCCTGAAAGGTCTTAGTAGTGTATATAGCCTGCCGAGCAGAGGTTTCTTTATTTTCTCCCTCTGTCTAGAGAGAAGGAAAGGAAACCTCTGCACGGATCTGCTCAACATTTTATCGAGCATGCGCGAACGTCAACGTCATTCTAATGTCACTTCTGCCAGCTAAAGCAAATTGGCGTGGGGTGCAGTGTTAAAATAGCCAGCGTTTATTTACATTATGACATGTGTTCAAATTCAAACTGGTTATAACGGGTTTTAAACCGGTTTTGAGTTATTCGTCCAATGTTTTGGACGGGATCGAGCAGATCCGTGCAGAGGTTGCCTTTCTTTCTCATTAGAGGGGAAATAAGGAAACGTCTGTCAAGCAGGGTATAGTGTATACAGCCTTTCCTTGTAAAATTGTCCTCAAATAAGTTGGGGGCTTACATAGTTAATATGCCCTTGGAAGGATGAGATTTCTACAGTTTTAAAGGGAACCTCCACTGTAAAACATTCTAAGAATAAATTGAAAATCTCTCTTACCATATATCTGTTTTTTACTGCAAAACTGGTAATTATACATATTACGGTAAAAGCGGACTAATTTGATTTGAACTTTTTTTTGTGTGCGCGCGGCCATCTTGAATGTGACTTAAATTGGTTGTAGTGCCAGTCTCTACTCTTAATTGATACAATGGGAAAGAATGAGTAAAGGGACTGGCACTGCAACCAAGTTACGTCACTTCCAAGATGGCCGCGCACACAAAAAAAGTTCAAATCAAATTAGTCAGTTTTTACCCAAATATGTATAATTATCAGTTTTGCGGTAAAAAATAGATATATGGTAAGAGAGATTTTCAATTTACTCTTAGAATGTTTTACAGTTGACAAATACATTAAGTTGTCCCTTGGTTGGAGTGGGTCGGGCTTCCAGTTGACAAATGCATTAAGTTGTCCCTTGGTTGGAGGGGGTCGGGCTTCCAGTTGACAAATACATTAAGTTGTCCCTTGGTTGGAGTGGGTCGGGCTTCCAGTTGACAAATACATTAAGTTGTCCCTTGGTTGGAGTGGGTCGGGCTTCCAGTTGACAAATGCATTTCAGGTGAGATGCGTGTGACTTTGGTATAATCAATGTCCAATACAAAATAAGAAAATCTTCTAATTATTCCTTATAGATTGATAAAGCTCAAGATAATGTTGAACAAGCAAAGACTAAAACTGACAAAAATCCAAGTTCAAGCGAAGCCAAAAATGAACTGGCGGCAGCTCGTTTGGAGAGAAATAAACTTCAAGAAAAGGTTTGCAAATGCTTTGCTTCATGCCCTAGTTGGAATCCTAGTATAATGGTGGCCGTAAATAAAGTCTGTGAGCAATCCTGTTTACACACACAAAATCAAACGTCTAAGTTACAACTATCTCTTTATTAACCTCTTGATCAATACGCCGTAGAAATTCCTTGTTTTATCCACTAAGATGAAAAGTCCAATAATATACCGTGATTATCAAAAGAGAGGTTGGAAAAACGTGCCTACATTTCTGTGTGTGACGATTGTTTTTGCCGCCACACACTTTCAGGCCTGGTGGCTAAGCTAATTATAACGGAAACCAGATTAAAGCGGAAGCATTTACACCAATGGAACGCACGTGAGCTGAGATTTCTCGATCTCAATCTGACACCGAGGGTTTTTCTCAAGGATATCCGGTTTTCCTCCCTCCAAAGAATTGATTTTCACGCAAAACGTATGTGCCGTCGACCATTTATACGTGAACCTCGGCTTGGGAGATTGGGCAACCACTCCCTGCGCGTAAAGACGTTAAATAAAGTATTTATTATTTTTATTATTACCAATAGGTGAAGACACTCATTGTAGCCCGAGAAGACATCAAGTACTGGCTGCAGAATGTAGTTGACAGTGCAGAGCTTAATGTTGATCGTAATTCAATGGTACAAAGTTATCGTATGTGTAGAGAACGGCTACTTTTACTTAAGGAGGAGAGAGACAAGTTTCTACAACACAAGGTTAGATCCATAATCACTGTTTTACCAACTGTTCTTCCACTATTTAGATACAAATCACTTTTGTTATACTGCTATTTATCCCTAACTATGAGTTTACGAACTTAGCCGTCGTTCCGTGTAAAATGGTTACTTTTAGGAACTGTGAAGAAAGCTAATACAGAGGTTTCATTAAGGCCGGGCACCGGGCATATTGACCGGCTGTAAACACAACTTTGCCTGGCTGCTTTCAACAATTTAGAGATCATACATACATGCTATGCAAAACGAGCGTCTCCTTAAAGAGATTGGTAACGAGTTTCCACGAAATCGAGGTCGGTCAGCCTTTCAATAACTTCAACTTCAACTTCAACTTCAACTTTATTATTTTTACCATATAGCATTTAGCGTTTTTAGATATGTTATAAGACTGTTTTTCCTCCGAAATGATCACAAATTCACAGAATAATACAACAGGAGCTTTAGTTTAGGCTGATAGAACAAAGTGGGGGAATAGCGATGGCTGACCGACCTCGATTTCGTGCAAACTCATCACCAGTCTTTTTTAGGAGACGTTCGTTTTGCATAGCGTGTATAAGCCCCAGTGTTGTGACTATATCTTGCCATTTTCTTGAGTATGAACGCAGTCTTCTCAAAAATAAGCTGACTTACCGTTTTTCTCCCTTAAAGGAACCACAATTTTCTCAGTTGTAGTACGTGGTAAAATTTACGTTCACGTCTCTGAGAGATGAGTTGCGAAAAAAAATGTTCTGTATGAAAGTCCACTTGAAATGTGTCAAAATTTTCCAGGGAAGCATGCCCCCCTGCCCCCTAGCTTGTTTCCTTGCTTTTTTCCTGCCCGGCAGTCATAGCGTGATGCCCTCTTGATCAAATCCTAAATGAAACCCTTGCTAATAAATTTAGGAAATCGAATTTGAAGGACAGGATTCTTCCCCCTTTAGTCACGGTGAAATTCCAAGACTTGTAGAATAGTGTTTCAAAAAACTGTTGAAGTGCGCTGGAGAGTAAACAAGACACGTAATTTAATCAACACTAGGTCGAATTGATAAATCTTCGCTGTGGGTAAAGTAGGAAGCTGACGATTGAGCGTTAGGCCTTCATCAGAGCACTGACAAAGCAACCTGCACTGACGAAGAGCTAACGCTCGAAGCATCATTAAACCACGAAATTTCAGGACTTTTCCAGACAGTCTCCAGATATGTGGAGCTTATTCAAGGCCTGTTATATGGCAACAATTTCATCAAACCCACAGTTTCTTGTTGGCTTTCACCAATTCTTTCATTTGAGAAACTGATGTTTCAAAACAACAAAAAAACGATAAATGCGTGGTTAATGGTAAATGTTAGCACTACTTAACTCGCAAAAACCAAGCTCGTCTTAAAATTAATTACTATTAAGTTGGCGGAAAACTCAGAATTATAGGAAATTCCAGATTTTTTTTAAGAAAACTAACACTATAAAATTAAACGAAATCGTTTCGGTGCGGCACTTACCATCCTCGGCTTCACATTAAGTATGGAGTCAACTTATTATGGCCAAAGCAACGTGAACGTGACTTAAACGTACAAAGTGACGCTGTTAAAATCAACTTGTTATACATAATTTTTATTCACTCTTTGTTTGTTGTTCTTGTATTCTTATTGTTTTCTCAGCTCTATTGTTTAGTTTTCTTCTAGTGTAAATTCTTTCCCATTGTAAGTTGACTTGTTCGATTTTATAAAGCGGTCTTCCACTTGATATCTATTCCAGGTTCGTTATAAAAAACAATTTTTTAAGGAACCCTCGGTCTTGAGCGGAGAATCTCCAAATTCAAGGAAGTTTTCAATTTTTAGGGCCATAGCTAAATTGGGTTGAGAAGGTTGAGAAATACTTAGTTTTTCTTAATAGGCCCTTTGCATGTGGTGGTCACGTGACCATAGTTACCTTAAATCAATCAGCTTTGAGTATCCAGAAATGGAAAGAGCAGGTTGACATTAGTAAAATGGCAAAGTTTCAACTATTGACTTCAAATATGTAAAAA
>JAOEHV020033780.1:0-17819 GCA_025447995.2 Isaurus tuberculatus | reverse complement strand
CAGCTTAACATTGATAGGTGCATTAACTCCACCTAATCATTGATCTTATCAACTATTACCAAGTCACACTTAAGAATCGCATAACTTAACTTGATAGTCACAAAAAGCAACGAGTGCATCAGCAATTGCTCAAAATCTTTTTGCTCTAATGACAGAGTATTGTTAATTTTTTCCCTCTTACCTATTCAGTCAGAAAAAGTTTAAAAAACCGCCGATGTTTGATCAATTAAATAATAAGATATTTTTATGAGAGTGACTAGTGGTGGTGTTGATCGTGCTAATGATACCGATGAAAATCTAACCTGTTTAAAGTGTTCTCCAGTCTTTCTTTTCTTTTTCCTTTTCTCTGTATACAAAATTAAGTTTTAAATCCAATTGAGAACTTTTGTTCCAAAATTTTTTTGCTAAAACAAGATTTTAAGAAAGCAAATAGTTCACCATAAGCTAACCCTCTATAGTGTCATTAAATGCAGGAATCTTCATTTTAGACTGAATTATGTTAAGATGTGCATGGGGATCATCTTGGAAATTGTCTTTTTCCAATGCTTCCAGCTGTCGTTTCTGTCTTCGATTCCTTGCTGCAGCATCGAGGATCCTTCGCTGGTTCACATCTTTTATTCTTCCTGTTGGGAATACAAGCATATTTTCTTTGTATTTAAATCGTCCTTATTTATTGTAAAGCTCTCAAAGACATCAAAAATAGGAAGACTTGATTCCAAACTGAAACATAATACCAAAGTTAATATAACCCCCACGGGCCGGAGCTTATTTTCGGAGGGGAACTTATGTACATGGAAGGAGTTTTAAAATTCCATTTCAAAAGTTTGTTCCTAAACGCCCAGGGCCTTATTTTCGGGAGGAAGTTATTTTCCGCATTTTACGGTATCCTATTTTTTTGTTCGAAAAGTGAAGTTCTAAGCAAAAAAGGGTAACTAACCTGACTCACGTCTGTCCGCCATTTTGTTTTATGCGCCCGCGAAGAAATATCCGCTGAGCATTAGGCAGCCCAGACTACTCGCGTTCAGCTGGGGAAGATTGAGTACACGATGCAGTTGTAAATGAATTTTAAACTTTATTCTACACAACTTCATGGAGACAAGCGTCCAGAGTAAAGTAAATCGCGAAAATTGGTTTGAGAACCATCCTAAATTCCAAGAAATATGTTCTTATGGCTACAACAAAGACGATGAGCCAGGTCTATTACGAACGGCCATGTTGGTTTACCTAGACTTGTGTGAAACTAAGGGATGGTTTAAAGTTGAATTACACCCATGCGAGAGCCTAAAATTAGTTTACATTACTGGAAAACCTCGCAGAAAGGCGCCATTTGAAGTCATTGTCCCAATTACCGTTCAAACATCATTAAATATGGCTGATTTCCAGAACATAATTCACGAACTCAACAGTTTAGAAGAAGATAGACTGGCCGCAGATAGTTCAGCGCTCTCAGTAACTCTGGCTATCTGTGAATCAGATTCGACGATAGTTTATTACAAGTTAAGTAGTGGTTTGGTGGCTCCCGAAGAACCGACAGAGGAAGAGTTGCAAATGAAAGCGTTGAAGAAGCAAAAACGAAAGAGAAGGAAACGAAATTGAAGTTTAAAAACAAGTGAAAAGTAAGTGTTGCCAACAGAAGTTGTATTTATTTGCATTTTGTATTCTATCTATTTCGAACAGAGAAACCAAAAATTAAAATTTTCAAGAAAGAAATGACAATAAAGTAAAATAAGAGAAAAGACAAAGCAAAGTAGGTTACCATCCCTTCGGAAATTTGAACACAATTTAACAAAAACATACCACAACCCCAAAGTTACAATACCTTGCTTGTGGTTGAAAAGTGTACAAATTGCTTTTATTTTACAACGTTTTATTTCACAATTTTCTAGATAGTTAAAATAAACAGTACCTAATTGCTTCTAATTTACCTCAAAGCTATTATTTTTTGCGTCAACTAAATTTAGCAGTTTTGTCTTGGGAAGATTTAGCAACAACTAATTTTAGCGATTTTAAGGATTTTTATTGAACATAACGTGAAAGTCAGCTGAAATTACATCAGTGTTCGTGCCGGGATTCAGATACAAAATTCAAGGGGTATTCAAGGGCCAAAAAGTCATTTTTCAAGGAGTCTTTGTTCTGTCAATTTGCCAAATGATGTTTCCAGTACTCCTCGTCATAACCAGGAACGCCTGCTTTATAACGCATCGTAGGATTTTAGATACGTTTTCGAAAAAATACATTCAGCTGTCGACAATATGGAGAAACTTTGCATTACTAGAAATCTGCGTTCCTCACTGTTAACCACTGAACTTGAAATTCAAGGAGTTTTTAAGGAGTAGCACCAACCCTGTTACATGTGCGCTGAAACTCACAACAGTATCAAATTGAATGGAGAAGTAGAAGAACTGTGAACTAACAGTTCTTTTAAACAATTTCACTGTATCGATCTTTCTTTTAAATACTAAATGCACAGTCCAATCTAAGTTACAGTGTTATTGTTTTTTTCAGGGAGAGGGGGAAAGGTTAACCAATGTTAGTGATAACTAATTTTAGCGAGTACTAAATATTTGTGATTTTTTCAAAATCGCTAAAATTAGTTGCTGCTAAATTTAGTAACCTTAAGGTCTCGTAGGTATTACAAAAAAATTGTTATCTTTGTTTTTATCTTAGTGTATTTATTACATTTAATAAAGATAATGAACAGAATAAGAGTGGATAGTGGTAATGATAATGAGGAGCGTGATGATGACACTGAAGAATGATGATAAAGACAATGATTATGACAATGGCCTAACGATGATGACACTGATGATGGTCTGACAATCATATTTGCAATGGCAATGATAATGTACTGTAAGTTGCAATAATGAAAATGAGGGAAATAAATATTGGTACTAAACAACCATTGTTGATTATTTTAATTTATTGTATCAGTTCTGCAAATGATAGCAATCTGTATTGGTTTTGGCTTGGGCCATATGCAACATAATTCATTGGGAGTTGTTTAGCTGCAACTTGCTGCCTGTCTTGGATGTTCTGATGCATAGTAGTCTCTAAGTATTGTTTCTGTGTTTCTTGTTGTCTTCTTTGTTGTACAAGTGTTTGGAGAGCTATAAAATGCCTTTTTGTGATCTCCCCCAAGTCATCAAACACTGTTAGAGCACACAAAAAAAAACTCAGCACAGAAATAAACCTTCATGAATTCACACTAAATGATAAAATTATAATAAAACAACTTTCGCAAAAACCTGCAATTAAAAAGAATACTTGCAAGCACATACACTAATCAGGCAGTTGTTTTAGATATACCTATCAATGCAACTATTATGCTAAGTATTCATCTTTGAAGTTGGTATTTAGTAAAGTTTTTGATGACAGTGAATTGAAATCAAATATATTCCGACTTGAAATCACTACAAGAATAAAGTCATATTATTTGAATAATTCAAAGAAAAGAGAACTGTAATTAACTCCCTTCATCTCCCCAAGAGGACTGGGCAGTAATTATTTCAGGTCTTGCAAAGGACTTAAAGAGAAGCTGTTCCAAAGGAAGCAGGGGGTAAACAAGATGGCAGATTATAAACATGTAGCAAGATGCACATGTTTTGCAAATACATTCTGCAAGTCTGTTTCCTTTCACAATAATTTGTTCTGTTCTGTTTCATTTAAAGTGGATCAGTGGATCTCAGAATATGATGATTAGAATCGGCATGATAGAATAAATAGAGCAAAGGAAGACGGACTGTAAGACTTGTTCACATCCACTTTCATCTGCAGGAAAAGTCAGATTCTTACAAGCTGATCTTATCTCACCTTTGGCATTGTAGGTATGTTCCTTAGAACAAACCACTTTTTGAAGAAAACTTGCCATAGCACCAGTGGCTATTACTCTTTCCACTAGTGGCAACGCATCAAAGTACTTCAAATCAATAGCAAATGGATTGAGAGGAGATGGATACATGCAAAGTTTGACAATCTCAGCCATTATATCCCACAACTTGGTGTCTGCCAAGTAATATAATATTCAGTTATTAATGCCACTTAGGTATTAGTTAGAGGAAGCCTGGATGCATGATTTTAGAGATAGGAGTAAGAGAAGGATTTTATTGTTGGAGAGGTTTGAAAAAGTAGTGAAAGGAAGACAAAAGCTTGAGGATTTGAGATCAGACAAAAAAGGAAAGTGACAATTACCTTTCTGTTTCCATTCAGTTGTAGATTTAAGCTTGAGGGGACTATCCTTTTGCTGCTCTTCACTACCATCACTACCAAAACTGACAAGTCTCTTGTGATTTGATCGTACCTTTAAATACAAGATAAGTGTCTTTTCAAGCTGGAAAATAAACTTTCTGTTGTGATGGGAAGGAACTTGTACACACTTTGAGTTGCATCATGATTATGAAGCAGAGAAAACCACAGGCTTTTTAATTTTATCTCCTTACTCACCATTCATTGTTATTCTCTTCAAGCTCTAATTGCTAGCAGTCTATGTTTCACTGATTGAACAAAATTTTAATTCTTTGTTTTGTTTCTAAAAGTATAAATTATTTGTTACACTATAGGTAGCTAATACCTATAGCTTGAGTGATATTTTCATACCTAACTCCATTGGCCTACATATACACACACAAAAACTTATAAAAAATTGTTCATTGTCAAGCAGTATAACTCTGATTGGATGGTCTTTTGAGTAGTGCAGAATGTTGCTGAACCACTGAACACAGTGCTTGGCAACTGTAGTTAGCAGATTTGACTGACCAGCACTTTGAGGCAACTCCTCATCAAGCTGGAGACACCTGCACAGGCAGAGCCTGTACTTGCTGGAAGGACATCATCTGATACGATCAAAAAGGCTGGAAGAAAATGTTGGATATGGTTGGCTTCATGCCAGGAGGACCTTTAGTCGAAGTAGAAGGTTAAATTTATGTAAACTGTATACAAAGTAGTAGACCTTTTATTTTACTTACACTGAAAATATTCCATATTTGTAAAGAACTTACCCAGACATAAGGACAGTTATACCGAGCATAGCCAGCAATCAGAAAAAGGGTTGATTTGTCATCCTGCAGGCAAGAGAGACAATTTACATAACATTTAACAATTTACTAACTAAGAGTTGTGTGTATTTACAAAAGTCTCAAAAACAAGGTGTTAACCAAAGACATAAAATGCAATTATACCAGTGTTGCACTCCCAATTACCAAAAAATAATAGAGTTAAATAAAATTTTAACACGTGAAAACTGTAAAGTTTTAAATAATTATTTTATCAATTTTATCATTTATTATATAGACACTGATGAAAATCCAGGATTTCTCCAGTGATGAAAATTTGGTATCCAGTGAAGATACCATTTTTATCTTTCACAGTGTGAAGATATCATGGTTGTCATGACGACTTCGGACCAGCCAATGTTAGTCTTATTTTTTTAAAATTTTTTTTTAAAAATTCTTATAATTTTTTATTTTTATTATAATATATATTATGTATCCTTGTCTATTCACCTCTACTTCGGTGAATGATTGGTCAATATACTAGCTGCATTACCTAAGATTGAAATGCTGCCTTTACTCCTTGAACACTGTATTATGACATACTCATGCAAAACTTTCACATCAAGACTAAATAAGATATAATTAATACAATTCTGTGCATAGTTTTTTTTTTCTGCAGTATATATCTAGGTATTTTTCTAGAACATGAAGATCAAAGATACAATGTCCAAAGATAATTTTTTTATTAGATTATACCTTAAAATCAATGTCTCTTTCACTAGGACTGGCTGGAGGAAGGCCAATATCCATAAATCCATAACCACTCAAGCTTGCAGGAAAAACATGGTTAATTAAAATAATTTTACTACTATAAAGCAATGTTCAGAATTTCTTTTAAGAATGTTATAGAATGCTACCAGCTTTAATTCCATTTTTGCTAAAAAAGTTATTGTTGTCAGTACATTTTGAAGCACTTCTGCAAACTATAAAATTCTGGTTAATATTATAAAATAATAAATCTTCTTTTTAGAATATATAATTATATTGTGCTTTGAAGTTTGAGAAACTTCTGCCAGTCTTGGTTTCAGGGTGTATCCTAAAGTTATTCAAAAATATTTCAATGAAAATATTTTGTTAATAACTGAAAAGGAAATGTTCTGTTATTAATTGAACCATTCTGATTATTACGCAGTTATGTTATTCTCAACAATTACCAGTTTGAAAGTTCTTATTAAAAAATTTCTAAATTTTGTGGTACAACGTAAATTCTGAACATTGCAACCAAACTGTCAAAACAAGATGCATGGCAGAAATTTCTCAAAATATGTTACCGATTAATAACAATTTATTAATGAAAGTTAAACTTCTGTCTAGTTTCTACATTTCCATATTTATTTAATATTTTAGAATTTTCGAAAAGGGTTAAAAAAAAATGTAGAGAAATTTCTACCAATTAAATTTTTGACAAGCATAAATTTTAAGGTCATGATTTTAAAAGTTCTTACACAAAGTTATTCTCAGTTTACTTAAATTACAAAAATAGTTATTCAAATGAACTCACATCTATGAGTATCAGATATAGCTTGAGTCTGAGTATAATTAATTAATTCAATTAAATAAATATGATTTAATAGACAAAACTTTAAACTACCAGTTAAATTATTTTTAATTAATAAACTTGTTTCACATTTTATTCTACTTTTATCAGCTGAGACTGAGTAAGTGAAAAAAGAAAATATAAACAGGGCAAATACCACTAATTGTAGTAATTATTAAACAATAATTGTTTGGGTTACCTTCGTTGTGTATTGTGAGACATGATTAATGACTCTCTGTTGAAAAAAATTTACTTTGATATAAATTATAATATTCTTTTATTTTTTATTAATATTATAGTAAATGCTTTAATTCATAATTAAAAATTTTTTTCTTGTGTACAGCCATACATGCCAGGCCAATTATGAACTAGTAAATTATAATCAAAATTAATAGTACTATTAAAATAATAAATATTTATTTAAGAGTTAAAGTGCATTAGAGGAGTGTCAGAGTTTCAATTTGAACACTAATCTAAAACCTACCAATTCAGTACAATCATGGTATTAATTAATCTTTCACTGTGTTTTTCCTGAAAACACCAGTCCTCTAATTTAAGCAATATTTATTTAATACTTTTTTTTATCTTGCCCCATTCCAATAGAAGAAAAAAAAATACAATTTATAATAAATGCAAAAGACCCTCAAAAGTTTCAACCTCAATGATGAACTATTTAGTTTGAAATTGTTTGGTTTTTAAAGCTTTAAATTAACTTTTAAAGATATTACATAAATTATTAATAATTTAAAATATGAAAAGGTAGACTTCACAAAGTCCCAGGGTAGAGAACGTTCTGATAGTGTAATTTTCAGTTTCAGCTTATTACAATAATAATAATAATAATAAATTTACAATAATGTTTTTACACTCCATCTGCAAATAGCTTAAGTGCTAGTCTAGGCAGATGGAAAGTGGTAATGGTGGTAGCTATATTATATTATTAAAATAGTGAGGTAAAAAGAAGGTTGTGCTCATCAGTGACTGGGCATTACAGTAACTTCTTTTAAAATTTTGCCGTTATTTTACAAAAAAACAGATATTGAAAAAACGTACAGGGGGATGTGGTTTATTTAATTTTTTTTCCTTATACCACGAACTGTATTATTGCTCATTTTTCTATCATGCTTGTTTCAAGGAATATATCACATTTTTTGCCAAAGATTCCGCTAACAAGGTACTTACGCATCTACCGATATTAAGACCCCAGGGGGAGAAGGCCAGAAAAGGGGTAGATTAGACCAATGTGTACTGACCAAGGGTCAGACATTTGTCATTCATGCTGTGCCCTCGAGTGGGGAAATTTGACAAAAAGTATGACTTTTGACCATCAAAAATTAATATATCCCTAGTTGGGGACCTTAGGTTGCATTTGACCTTAGATAGTCAGCCCAAGGGTTGGGAATTTATAGAAAAAAAATGAGAAAAAGTCTTATCTCCACCCCTAGCCAAGTTTTACCCCCCCCCCTCCTCCCAATGGGAGCTTAAAATTGATACTGGGTGCATAATTGAAACTGTAGCAAACCTTGTTTTATATTTAACAAAATTTTCAGGGAAAGGGATCATGTTAATTGAGTAGATAGCTGAAGGCTTTTTTTGGCCTGTGGGGGTGGATTTCCGAAGCATCCTTCCTACAGGGCTGTATAAGGCCACTGTTGAAAGACTCACTCATTTCTTGGCAAAGCAGTTCCTCCATCAAATGTGAAGCTAGATGCTGCACAAGGCCTCTTACTGTAATTGGTAGAGTAATAGTTCCAAATTTCTGGTGACTTGAATGTTTAATAAAGAAAATATATTAATTAGTTAGATGCATAGAAATTTAAAAAAACAAAAACTTTAAAAATATATATTTCAGCTCTATATTTTCTTCTTCAGAGACATAAAACTTTGTAACGACACGTCAAGCATTTTTATTAAGCATTTGGTTCTTGATTGCTGCTTTCCATCTGCAATGATCTAAAGCGTCTTCACCTACTATGCATGGCTTCCTTTTAAAATCCTCCTCTATGCACTGCCACCAGTTCTATTTGGCATCTAAATATAATTATGTGTTTTTACAACAATTTGCCCTTCAAATGGAAATGTCAGTGTCTCTGGAAATCAATTTTAAGCAGATAGGCAAAGTAATCATCATAATGACTTATGGACATCCAAAAACATTGAAAAACAGCAATGGAGGTCAATTGATATACATGTATGTCAGACCTCTAGATTTTGAGGGGCTCCTAAAATATTACTTGCTTGGCTGCTGGCTGGCTACAGCTCTAATCCTTTAGCTCAATTCTAACATTGCTATAAAAGTAATGTAGTAGTGTTAAGAAGCTATGACTTCAAGGATTAGCCCTTGATCAGAGAAACCTTGTACTTGATACAACAGCTCCTTACACTTTCTATACCAATGATTGTGTAATTTCAATGTTGAGTTATGTTGCAGTAGCTATTGACAACATAGAACAAAATTTTATTTCTATTTTTCCTTCTTCTTAATATAACCTTACCATTGGCTCATTGAGAACTCTAACGATCATTTCCTCTCTTCCTCTCAAGTACAGAGCAAAATACCTGAAACCCTGTAAGATATAGAGGATATTACATGCCAGTGCATGGATACGAAATTTTATCTTCAAGTGATCAAGTCGATATCTCACTCGTGAGATATCAACTTGAACACAAGAAGATTAAATTTGTATCCACAAGCAGACATGTAATATTCTGTTTATTATATAGACACTGATGAAATACCAGGACAATGATAAAAATAATGATAATAAAAATAAAAATAAATAAAATTATAAATAAAATAAATAAAATTTTAAAAAAATAAATAAAAAAATAATTAAGACTAAATATTAACTAGACTGAAGTCGTCATGGCAACTTCTCACAAGGGATACCAATTTTTTGTCACTGGAGGAATCCTGGTATTTCATTGGTGTCTATACAATAAAAGATTATATTAACCGACCTTAACTGACTTGATAGCATAACACTGCATGGGACAAAAATATGCACTTAAATAAAGGTTTAATATATCAAATCGTTAAATGTAATTTCTGTTTTAGATCATTAACTGAAATAATCTCCAACCTGCAGACAATTAATTACTAGGAGCTTTAGTTCATTTCAAAATTGACTTAATGTTTCCAGAATGATACAGCATAAAATAGTTGAGATGTTCCTGTTAAAATCTGCTTGAAACAGATAAATTTAGAAAAACTGGAATATTTCAATTTATAAGTCTAGCTAATCTTTATCAAACCATCGACATCTTTACCATCATTATTACCATCATCTGTATAAATGTTCTAATATATTTGTTCAATTACTATTAGTAATTAATGCATAAAGTTAATATATAAATTTGCATTGCATATTTATTTGTTTTTGTTTCTGTGTTCAACTTTGCGTGAAAACAAATTTATGTGCTAAGTTCTCACCTTTAAACAGCCAACTCTCAGCATTTCACTCAAAAACCCTTGAAGCCTCTTTTTTTCCTGAAATAAAAAGTATTGGAAAAAACTATTTTAACAAATAACCTGTATTGTAAACTACTTCTTTCAATCGACAGAAAAAAATGACATACAGACTTCGGATCCGCCATCTTGAAAATTGTGTGGCTACCAAGTTTAGCCTGGCTGCATAGCTCAAGGAGCGAGTTTTGAATCGAAATCGCTCCTCTGGGAATGCAAAAGCAGTTTTGAATTTTTCAGACAACGCTAATTCTAAGGTAGAAATTTCTGTATTTTAGATAGGTTTTAGAAGCCCTCAGACATATGGATAGCTTTTGCAATACACGAGATTTTAACTTCTTTTGTATTAAAACTTGAAAGAAGTACAAGTCTTGTGCACAAGCATATGATTGTTTTAAAAGTTGTTTATAATATTCGAGCTGTCAAAAGTATGAAAGTATTCCCAAGTCGTTTTCGAAAAATTTGACGAACAACGGCATTGCTATGGAGACTCAAACATTCACAAGTATTTTTGGAGAGAGGTGAGTAAAAGCTCTTGTGAGTAATTATAAATCTCCGGCATGGATGATCAAGCCCTGAAGCAGACGATTTTATCAGCTACATTATGCAGATGAAAAACTGTTAAATACCCTATATCGATCATTGCTCTATATCGTTGCGTATCTGATAGTTATTAAACCATTTGCATTTAAGAAAAACTTTCATTCGCATTTACATCCGTTTTCAGTTACACACTGACGTCGTACTTGGTTTTTTTCGTTGAAAGCAGCTGCGAGTCAAAGTTTGATTGACGTTCCATCAAAAACCTATTACGACGTCGGAAACAAACTGCACGAAGTGGCTGTAATATCTCGGTGCCAATTTGTCTCGTCATGTTTACAAGATTTGGGTCCCAAGGCTGTATTTTCTTCTATTATCAATTAAAACGAGATTCCATGCAAAAATACGTGATGGTTTTAAAATTTACTGTTAGGGTGGTCAGTGCTCTTTGAAGATAAAAATCTGACCTAAAAATGTTATATTAAAAAAAAAATTTAAAAAATTGTTTTTTTTAAACGTTAAAAGATTTTTAGAATTTGTTTTGATAAAGACTTTACATGTAAATGATTATTTGCGCCTTACTCTAAATTCCAACTTCAAAACAGAAAAATTTTCAAAACTTCATGAGTTGCACAATCAGAATTTTTGAAAGAAAATACAGTAAAAATAATTGTGGTGGTCAATGAAACACTGAGACAATTTTTTAAAAAAACACTCATCAAGTCCTTTGTGTACGAATTTGAAAATTAAGCTGTCTTAAGTACTTGTGGTTTTAGGTGAAAGAGAGATAGAAAACTATTTGGAAACTTATATAAGCTGAATTGTTTCTCTTTAAAAGAGGATGACGATTATCAAAAATTAAAGTCGCTCTAGTTTCTGTTTCATTCATCATTGTTAGATAAAAGAAAGTTAGTAGTCTTTATCTCTATCATTACCTCTTCATCCCATACCACTACACTTCTTACAAATGCTTGCACATCTTTGGTCATTCCAAGATTGGAATTTTTTCTTCTGGCATGCCGCACTTTGCTTGATGACGTTGATGTTGTGGTCAGGGATTTAGGTGAACTAAACATTCTGTTTTATCTTTTAAATTCTATTACAAACAAGTTTACTTGAGTTTCCAAGAAATTTGATGATTTTCTTAATATGCAAATTAGTGCATACTGGTCAGTACAGATGAATAATTTATCTTCAGTTTATTATTTTGTTTTTGATATTGGACAGGTGTTATGATATATTCACAGTCATATTTTAAAAAACTAAAATTAAACTTTATCTCAGCATTGATATTAAATGAAATAAATAAATTTTCATTCTTGTTGCAAGCTTGATTTCAGCTGTTTTGTTTAATTTATACTGAATTTAAATACTGTAGAAAAAAACAGTCTCAGTTTGTTAAAGTTTTTTTTTAAATGATTCTTTATCTAGATAATTAGTATTTTTGCTGTTAAAACTAGGAAGTTATATTTAATTAATAGTTATCTCAGACTATATATTATATTAACTAGTTTGTTTTATTTTTGTTTTGAATGAAATTGGAAACTTCTTTCTGCCACCCCCCTGTCATATTGAGCAAGCTTCAATCCCCTGACTACCCCTGGCAAGTGTCTAATCTGCCTTTCTATACAATCATGTATTCACAACACATTTAATTTTGTAATGTTGCCTTTTTGGTAAAAATTCAATTAGCTCAACCATGACTTGAACCACTATTTTTGGGTTGAGAAATTGTTTTCTTATTTTTATGCACTAAATTACTGGTGATTAGCTCAGAATGAAGTTAATTATTTTATTTGTTTCCAAAATGACATTGTCTAGAAGAAAAAGAAGATCTATGCAGAAACCTATTGACTTGTTTATAGGAAAAAGTCAGTTTATTTTGAAAACTTTTTAATTTTCTTCTCTGAAGATTTACTCTTTTGAAAATTTGGTGAGATGTGACTTAATTTCTAAAATAGTATAAGTTAATAAAGTTTACTAGTAAGAATAATTTTAATAAATAATCATAAATTATGCAATGTTTTTGTAACTAATTAAAGAAATAAGTTAATCAATTGTAACATTTAAATTTGTTCTTATAGCATTGGATTTAAAGGACCCTTGACATCTTGCCAAGAGGAACTGAGAGAGGTACTATTTATTTTAATGATATTTTTAAGTACTAATAGAAAACTTTTAAATGGTTGGAAACAAACTTTTTTTTCTAACTAGTTAGTATTTTTTTTGAGAAGAAGTAGTAAGAATAGAAAATATGAGACAATTTGCATCAATTGCTTGTGTGGCCTACTAGTAGTGATAGTTGACTTCAAATCCAGAGTATAGAGGTTCGAATCTTGGTAGGTACAATATAAAACTTCTTGTGGTTGAGGTTGGGGTTAGAGTTAGGAGAAGTGAAAGAGAAATGGAGAGAAAAAGAAAAAAAGTGAAGAAAATACAACAAAAGTACAAAATGTTTTACTTTTCATTTGATTAAAAAAACATCAGTTAGAAAAAAACTAACTAGGTAGAAAAAAAATGAACTAGTTTGAAACAAACATGAAAAAATCAAGTACCTAGTTTGAAAAAAAAATAATAAAACTAGTTTGAGAATAGAATAGCCTAAAAATGATTTTGACCTGTAACATTAATGTTTTGTAGGATGATTGATTTGAATACAAAATGAGACAAAGTACCACTTTACAAACTAACCAATCCATTAAATTGACACTTTTTTGGAACTTAATGGTGCATGAAATTGTTTTTAAAAAACAATGATGCTAAATTAGTTTTCAACAACAAATTCAAATAATTTGAAATTTGAGTACTAATCATTTCATAGATGAACTGACAAGATGTTCAAAAATTTACTCTTTGTAGTACCGTTAACTCTCAAATTAAAAATCACCTTACACAAAATAATTAAGGGGTCATCTAATTATGTACTTTACAGTGTACTTGAGATGTTTACAAACTTTTTATATTGGCACTGTCTAAATTTTTGCATTATTTTGCATAATACAGTTATTTCTATTTTCTATTCAAGAGTTTAAAACAGGTTCTGTTTAAGGCTAACATTTTAATATCAAAATTCTCCGGAGAAAGAACTTTGTAAGTTTAGCTTTGTTTTTGGGAGAATGTCACTGCAATCAGTGAACATATGTGTCAAGTGTGAGGAGAAAGAGAAAATGTCATCATGTTTTGCATGTGACAGTGCTGTTTGTGCACAGTGCAAGAGTTTAATGAAACATAAGGTACAAAATCCTGCTCTAAAATAATTTTTGAAAAAAGATTTAATATTAATTTGAATTTGTTGTGTTCAAACTTTGTAAATTAAAATGAATATGATTCTTGAGCCCTGTGATATAAATGATTGTCTTGCAAATTTAAAATTATGAGGAAGACAGTGTAAAAAGATTCTTAATCTGAATATAAGCAGTTCTGCAGTAAAATCTAGGTTTTTAATAATGTCTTGCATGTTTAATACCTTAGATCTGATCTTTTCTCTGGACAGATTAGAGCTTAATAATTATATTCTTTAACTTTGATTATTAAATCAATCAAAACGTTTGTTCTATACAGCAGTTGGAATAGTTGTGTCTGTATGAAATATTTGCATTGTTTTCATTATCCAATATTAAGTAACTAGATTATTTAAATTAAAGTATAAATAAAAAGCTTGCATTTTAGTGTTTGCCAGTCTCAGAGCAAATGGTCAGAGGTGGCATTTCTGTCACAATAAAATTAATATGCAGTTGCTCCTCCTCAGTTTCTATGTGTGGGGTATCCGTCTCACTCTAAGATCTCTTTAGAGCTTTTTTTTATCTCTAATATGTTAATAATGATGTGTGTTGTGTAACAATCTGTAGCTCATGCGGCAAATTGATATAATGGTGAACACAAAGAAGGCAGAGTGGGAGAATCAACTGCACTTGGCCCAGGTTCAGTTGGACAAGAGAAACAAAGAGCTGGGTTTCTTCAAAGGACAGATGGAACAACAAAATCAAGAGGTGAAGTTATAAAGTGGTTTCTAAGTAACACAATTTTCTGGTTAATATCTTTCTTTTCAAAAAAACTTTAATTGATAATTTTTAAAATTATTATGATAATGGCTAACTCATAAAATTTTTGGACTACAGATTGGAAGACTTCAACAACGCCTAACTGATAGTGAACTTGTTCAAAGAGATATTGTGAGTGAATATGAGGATGAGCTTATTCATCTCAGAGACCAGGTTGGTTTTCAGGATCATTAACCCTTAACACTCAGGCTCAAAATTAACAATTTATTTTAGAATCATTGATAAAGAGCAGGCCTGTACACAGGAATTTTCCTGGGGGGTGTAAACAAAATTTTTTGCAACCAACCCCTCTCCCCCTCAACCCTCAGATGCATTTTTTCTCCTTTGAAAGGCTTGTAAAAATAAGAGAAAAAAGTTCTTTGTGCTGGACACATTGTTTTCATATGCAAATATGTTTCATCGTTATCTCAAGGGTTAATGAAAATGTGAGTACATGGCAGAATCTAGAACGCGAACTTATTGTATCTAATTACATATAATTATATCTATTCATTACTTTTATAATTGAAGTGGACTTTTGCAGAACTTTAAGGACGTTGGGGGGGGGGATTGTGCACCCCACACACACACCCTCCCTGTGTATGGGCCTGAAGAGATGTAATGTCAAATTATAATAATTATATCTAATTAATAAATTAAAAATTAATTTTGTTGGTTTCACCAGCTAGATAGCTTGTACAAATTTTCTGTGCCGTAAGGCACAATTTTAGTATTTTTAGTGTTTTTGGTTATCATTCATTACAGTTTCTAGAGATGCTAGAAGCTCTATCACTCTGCTAGGTACAGTTCTGGAAAATCCGTCATACTGATTTTAAATTCCCCTAGTGGCAAGAATCATTCATGACACACTCAGTAGCTTCTCTTTTTAGCAGAATGTGCTAACTAAATGGTTACTCTGTAATTAGTGATTTTTCTGTTTAGGTTGATAATCTAAAACATGAACATGACAAACTTGAGAAAAAGGGTGCAAAACAATCACTTCAGTTGGAGAAGGAGAAGGACCAGGTATAACATAATTGTAAATACTACCAGGGTTTTCAAAAAGAACCAGCAGCCAGCAAAATCTGCTGGCTATTTTACATAAATCCACCTCCTACTTTGACAGAAGAAATGTCCATCTTATAGAATTAAATAAAGAAAAGTTAAACTGTCACTGGTGTCTGCTGTTAGTAAAAAGCCTTCATTTTTGTGTCAAAATTTAGGAAAAGGTGTTCTAGGAGGTCTAAATTTTAAATTTTTCTGGGGGAGCATGCAAAGCCAAACTGACCCCCCTAGAAAACTCACAACTTTAGCACTGGGTGCTCAGTCCTGCAGCACAAGTTGATCCTTAGCTGCCTAATTTTCCAGTCTTGCCATCTACTCTAATTCTTATTGAAAACCCTGCTACCTACAAAATGGTGTAAACTTAATTTACTTGAAGATTTATTCTATGAAGACTGAGCTTGAGCGATTTTATTAAAATTAAAATATATATTGCCTACCACGAGATGGCACCCGTCAAGCCGGTCAACCTCTACTGCTCTTCAAAGACTCCATCAAGCATGACCTCAAAGCAGCCAGCATTAATGCTACCAGCTGGGAGGTCACTGCTGCTGATCATGTCACCTGGCAGCACTGTTTCAATGCAGAAGCCTATAGAGGTGAGGAAGACAGGAGAGTTCAGGCCACATTGAAGAGAGTGGCGAGAAAGCAGCATGTGGCCTCTGTGTGTACCCCATCTACCTATGTCTGTGCAAACTGCATGAGGGAGTGCCAATCCAGGATTGGGCTTCTCAGCCACGCGAGATCCTGCCCCGCCCATCCTGTGTGCTAACCATTGCCTTTTCATGAGGCTGCTGCTGGTCTCTAGTTTTTGTGGTGTTAGGTGGATGAGAGTCTTTGCCTTTCCCTGGATGAGACACTAATCCATCACAATTTATCTCCCAGTGAGCCGAAGCTGGTACTCATTTGCTGACCTTGAAAGGACAGTAAGCTGTTCAAATTTCACGAGAGCTGGGGATCAAACCTGGAACCTTATGCTTAAGTAAATAGTTTTTAAAAAAACTATTAAATGCGTCGGCGAGTAGATATAAACTATGAAATAATGTTGATAAATAAATTATCATCGCCGTAAGAATGAAGAAGCTGACGTTTCGAGCGTGAGCCCTTCGTCAGAGTAGCTGGAACCTTATGGTTGGAAGGCAGAGATGTTACCAGCTGGGCCAACCACCTGACCTTCCTCCCTTATGTAACCTTAATTAATTTTAATCACGAGGGTTCGATTCTTCATAATAATTGCAGTTTAAAAATTATGTGTATGTCATCCCTTTTTGAAAAAACTAACTGGCATATATATATTATAATACCTATTATTAATTAATTGATCCTTATATGGGCAGCTACTGACAGATATGAAATCAAGAGATACTGAGTTAAAAAGAATGGATGAAAAACTGGAGGTAACACATATCTTTTTCTCACTGTATTTGTTTGTTTTAAATTTAATTCACCTGAATTTCTTTGTTCATAATAAGGTGGGAAGCCTTCCGATCGAAGGAGACCAACTTTTGAAAATCCTGTGGACAGCCCTGGAACCTTTTTGAAAAGCTGTACATAGCAAAGATAAACTAATAAAGAAGTAATCAGACTTCTTTTTCGGCTCAATCGTAATAAGTATTTTTTACTCAGATATAGCATAGATCAACACACTAAAGTTGACCTGCTCCTAATTGCTGTGGGTTAATAGGTCATTTGATAAGATTGCTTCTCCAGTATCACAGACGTTATAAGTTTTTATCCCTTTGAAGCCTAAACTTTTCCAAGCTTCTCTTTTCCCATTGCTCAACTAGCAATCATGATCATCACTGCAAGAATGATTTCAAAACAGTAATGTTTATAACTGGCATTACATTCACAGTCACTGACAGTAATTTCTTTCTATTGCTAGGAATACAGAGTAAAAGTTCGTGAGTTGGAGCTTGTAAGAAGATCATTAGAGGACAGAGTGCAAACCATTGAGGCACAAAAAAGAAGTCTTGCAGACAAAAGTGATAGAATGGAGGTAAGTATCGGCAAACTAAGGTTCGTTAGTCAGGGTTTTCAATAAGAGCCGGTTGCCGGCGAAATTCGCCGGCTATTTCACTGAAATTCGTCGCCTACTTTGACGGAAAAAATATCCATACGATACA
>JAOEHV020033687.1:0-17820 GCA_025447995.2 Isaurus tuberculatus | reverse complement strand
CGTGTCATCTTCAAAAATCCCAGCACTCCCAGGATAAAAATCTCACGCCTATATCTCAGAAAAAGTTGGCAGGTATACAATGGCTTATTATGAAACATAAAATTATATGTTTGATATTTATAAAGTGTTGACAAGTGCAAGACTGACACCTTGCAAAATATACAATCGTGAAGTTTAAGCTATAATTATGTTCATGTAGAATCCAGAATACAAAATCCAGTTGTTATAATATGTAGTTGAGTTCCATATTATTATGGATGCCATGTAGATAATTTTATGCTAATTATTCTACTATTTAGTTTAGCAGTATGTTACACAAATCTATACTCAATTACAAAAATAATACTAAACAACAAAGTACAACAGCTATATAATATATCTGACAATCAAATCTACAATCTACTTCTCAGCAGAACAAAGTCACAGTACTGTCTGAATTCTGTTTTGTAAGTTACAAAATATTCCAGTCTGTACATTTTAAGAACAAGTAATTAATTTCTTGCCATCAAACTTCTTCATTTTCAAACTGATGGTATTTTCCATTTGTATCTGCATCTTCATCACCTTTTCTGTTCAACCCTGTTGAGGATAACAGTCATTAACAAACTATAACAGCAAGTAAACAGCATGTTTCAAGACCAGAACAAATTATGAGTACTGATATGACATAATCAAGACAATTGTTTACAATTTTTTGATTGAAATTTAACAAGTCTTTGACTTAGAGTCTTTTTTCTACTGCAAGTGAGTATGAAGAACACACCAGAATGGAGAGAGTAGGTTATCCTAACTATAACTCATCTTACTAATATGTAAATTGAATCTATACCAACCATATTTCTTTCGGATTTCATCATATTTCTGTTGCCTTTCTGCTCTCCTGTAAAACAAACAATTCACAATACATTATTTTGTATTTTGTCATTTTAAATTTTTATTTTAAGTTACAGAATAAGATATTTGCATCAAGATTTAACATTATTTTTGCTCTTTGCTAAAAATTAAACTTGAAGACAAGAAAATTTCTTTTAAATACTGTATCTGCTTGAAACTTTAAATCCAACTTTGCTCAATATAATTAATTTTCTAAGATTGTCAGGAATAGCCATTTGAAAATCCTAGTTGCAAATGAAAAAAGCATTGTCTAAACCCCTCAAGGTGAGCAATTTTTTCAATTGAGTAAAGGAGTTAGAAAAAACCTGAAATGGCACAACTGTCTAATATCCTATACTCACACATTTAATACAAAAGTTATATTATATATTATTGTATTAGCAAATAAAAAATATGTAGTAAAGAAACAGCAGAGACTTTTAATTAGTCTCTGATTGTGATCACATGACTAACATATGGTTATAAGCACTGTATCTCTCACTGGTAATTAAGCACTTTGTGTTTAACAGCTTTCTAGTTCAGTAAGGTCTGATGTCAAAACTGTTCTTTACTTTTTAAAAATGTTTAGTTTAAATTGTTGCAAAAGAAATTTAAAGTATGACAGTTTGGACAAGTGACAAGACAGCAGGCTAGATTAAAGCTTTCCAGTGACTGGATCTTAGTGATAACCTTTAAGTAACCTATTGACAAAGGCTCTACATATGATTCATCCTCTAAATCAGAAGCAAACTCAATCTTGCTTTGTCTGAATAGTAACATTTAATTTCTTATTATAGTTATTTAATGGAAATTCTCTGAGTATTAATTTAAAGACAAATCTTATTCTCTAAAGCTGTACATATCCTTGAACAAGTTTAAGGATTCTTAGCAGGTAAGCAGGTGATTTATAGCTTTTCTTCTTATTTTGCAAGAGCGATGGCAAGTATGAGATTACTATTGCCTAGCTGTCCGTGTTAGCATACCAAAAAGGAAATCTGTCAGAAAAACTTCTAAACATGTCTGAACAAATATCAGATCCTTATACACTAAACCACTGCAATCACTTTAATTGAACTTCCACAAAAAATAATTAAATAATCAAATATTTTTAGTTGGTCTTTTCATCTTGTGGCTTAAGCTGTTTTTCATTAATTGTGCAATGCTTAGCATCTTGTTCTTTCAATCAAGTCCTAAGACTTATTCTCTCCATCTTCTTTTTCCATCCAAACAATTGTTTCTCCTTAAGTATCTCTCTTCCATCAATATCAATGCTAGAATGGACTTTGACATCTTTGTTGTCCTCTCTTCTCAAAATACAGCCATACAATCTTGATCCATTTAATTCTTGTCTACTTTTAATACAACTCCATCAAATCATTCCTGGTTTAACCTTCATATACTCTCAAGCATTCATTCTGTCTTCTTAAAAATGATCTTGGCAATACTTCAACTGAAACTCACCTTTCTGCATGCTTAATTTCTATCTCCTCACGCTGACGTTTAAATTTTGCTTCCTCTTTGCTGTACCTAACGGATGAATAGTTATATAAATTGATTCAAAATTATAATTATAGTCTTCACCTTGACACAAATTAGCATTGTTAGTAAAGTTTAAGGACGAATTTCACAGTCTGAACATTCAAATACAAAGACCAGTCAAGAACTCCTAATTTCTAATTCAATTCAAAAATATAGTTCACATCATATGAACCTAGGCTAATATTATCAAACACAAGAGCTGTAAAATAAAGGCATCTTTCATAGAGATTGAATTAACCAGCACCCAAAAATTAAAACTGATCACAGATCAAATTTTTCAGTAAGAATTTATTTTAAATAATTACATGGAGGCCACTGAAACAGTGTCTTATTTAAATAATGTTTGTTTCCGTAATTATTCTCATCATCAAATCCATAACATTATTATGGCTGATATTAAATTTTAGTTTTTTTGTTAAAAACCCTTTAATTACCAACCTTTTCTGTTTCCATTTCTTGCATCGTTTGCAACAACAGCAGTAGACACAGATTGCAAGGAATATGAGAACAACCACAGCAGTTACTGGTATGGCTATGATCAACACTTTTCCAGACACTGAAGGAATAAACTCAAAATTCTTAGAAAGTTGGTTTAGTAGAGACAACCAGTTCAGTACTAAGCTCCAATTATAAACAAGGCAGCTTAAAGTATCCCACGTACTAAATACTGAAGCATAAATGATTTAGATTTACCATCAATGTTCTAAAAGCTTAAATTAAATTTTTTGACTCTTAGCAATCTTTTAAACTGGAAAGATTGCTAGGCCAACTCAACAGGCATTAATTTTCTTTCAACCTTACACAGCAACAAATTACCAGGTACAGTAAAAAAACTTAATACATATATATTAAACAAATTAGTTCTTTTATAGAATTAAAGTTACTGTAGATACTTTATCTTTAAAATTGGACTGCTTAGTTTGCTTTTCCTCTAAAAAATTGTTTTAGTAAATCTAAATAAACCTTAGAAGCTAATAGAGACTAAAAACTTAGCTTTTACCCAGACATTGTCCAACCTTCCATTTTTGCCCTGGACAGTCTCCATGGAGTGTCATTGCAGCAACACTCTTGCTACTGCATACTTTGTTCGGGTCACACCAACTGCACTGCAGGTTAAAAGTAGCATCCTATGAAAAGCTAAAACACCATATATTTACAAGGTAACATGAAAAAAAATTATACTGTGATGACATCATAAACCCCAGTGTACAATACAAGAAGCTTCCTTTAGCACAACTTAGCAACCTACCCTCTAATGCAGATGCTCACAGATGGACAGTAAATACAATGGAATTGAAAGAAGGAAACTATGTAGAGCTTAACTCATTTGTAGAAAACATTTGACATAAAATGCATTGTCTACAGTATGATTCAAATGAAATGATAACTAAAGGAATGGAGAACCTACTCCTTTTATTGATATACAGTCCTTGCAGGTCCTGTTTGATTGTTTGCTACATTTTAAGTCCAGACCTAAAAACAAACAAATATATTTAATGTAAACTGAATCAAAAAATAAAAACTTTCTACATCTCATGACATTTATTTCAAAACTCGTTCTCATGAAAAGTTACTTATTTTTTGTATGGTATAAATATTATATCTCATAAATGTTTGCAAAAAAAATAATTACAAAATTTTATACTAGATTTTTGAGCCTTTATTGAAGTTTAAAATTTCAACTCTTTTAAGTTTAATTACTGAATTGTAAGTGTTTAATGATTTGAATAACATAATTTCTTATTAAGCCCCCCTTTTTGAGCCCCCCTCTCTATTAACCCCCCCGCCACAACTAGAAACAAACAAACCCCCAGGGGGCTTAATAGAGTACAACTGAAAATATACTTTGCTCGTAGAAGTTAGATTTTCGTGCAGTTTTTTTGTTAGTCTTTTTCAAGACAGTTTTGTTTAGTATTGCGAGACACTGACTACTGGATTACAGAAACTGAAAATTTTCCCTCTTCTCATGAGTGCGGAAGATGAATGAATGAAAGAAATTGAGAGGCACACCAATGATATTCTGTTGAATTTATTAAGCTCCCCCTCTCTATTAAGCCACCCCTCTCTAATAAGCCCCCCCCCCTCTAAAGTGCTTGCAAACAATAAGCCCCTGGGGGGCTTAATAGAGAAAATATGGTATTATATATCTAAAAAAACATCAATTATGACTTTTACCAAAAGCTGATGTTACTAATGCCAAATATTTTTATTTAAAATTTCTCCAAAACAGTTTTATACAAATAAAAAATAACGAAAATGAAAACAATTTTTGTGAAATTCTAGGTTTCTACTCTTTAAAATTCTAAACCAACATCCTTGTTGTGTTGTCTGCATTGAGTCAAATCTTTGTACATAGAAAAACATGACCGAACATCAGTCATGTAAATAAGTCACCAAATTGAAAAATGAACAGATTTTTACTTGAATAGTTTTGACAATTTAATTTGACCATCACTACCAGTAGTGTCAGGAGCAACTGACTTAAGTTGGATTGGTAAGCTAAGCTCCTTATACTATTTCAAAAGAATCTGCTACTTACGTTGCCTCAATAACAAGTTACAACCACTCGTGACGTACTCCAAAAGTATAAAGAAAACTCATCGACATATAATATTTGCTTGCCCCGTCTTGTTCCCCTCTATAACTATGAATAAACCTAAATCTTTTTACAAGTTTATTTCAAATACAGTCTCTCTCGTAACCGTACCAATAACTCGAAGATTATTTCCGTTGAAACCATAAAAATATCCGCTGAATATATTAGTCTGACGTAAAATATTACAAGTAAAATCACACTGTAAGCGTCTGTGTGAAATTAAATCTGCTTACGCATGGTAAGTGATTACTTACTGGAATTAAAATCACCGTAAAAACACTAAAACGTTTTTATTGAGATTTCATTGAATAAATTCACTGGCGTTTCAAAACTTATAAACTTAAAGGATAAACATTTCTAAACAGTAGATTATCAGTAAAGATTTTATTAGAAATCGGAGGAAATTATGTTCTTCGGTTCTTATAAGTGATATAAGAACCGAAGAACTAGTAAATACTTCAACACTTGGTGCGAACTGAAAATTTGTTTTTTCATTTGATAGTTTGCGTGTTTGGTGCCTTCTGATTCGTCGTAAAATGTCTCACCTGTTGGTTTGGCAGTTGTAGCACTTGAGCTTGGAAGCCAGATTAAAATTAGAGTTAAAAAAATACAACAACAAAACAAAATCTGCGACATCTTGTTTTCGCCTCGAGCGTAGTACGTACTGAACTGCATCATGGGTATTTTTGGTATGTAGAACACGAAAGGAATCCGAAACAGTCGGAGCTCATGATCACCGGAGTTAATAGTGATGGTGAGAGAGAAGTAGCAAAAAGTGCAGATACTTTTAACTAATATACATACATGCAGAGGTCCGAGTCACGTCATCGAGTATTGAAAAGATCTTTAAAGGTGAGCCGTGCTCCTTTTCTTTGATAAAGTATTCTTTATTGAACGAAGTTAAAATTTATGCATTGAATATTTAGTAAAAGTTTTAAAGAACACACAACACTATTTAAATGAAATTACATGTTTCGACTAACTCTCTGCCATCGTCAGTGTTTAAAAATGCGAATACAAGTGATGTACCTATACGTAGAAAAACTAAACTTATTAAATGAATGCTTTGAAATATGTTTACAACAAGGCGTCAACTTATATCGTGATCTTGGGGTCGGGGAGGTGCGCATCCTTAGGGACAAGCATACACTTGACACACAAGTCAAACATACTAATATTTAAGTCCACCTCGATTTTACACTGTAAATCTATTATTATTATTATTTTGCATGTTATTGTTTAGTTTTCCTTCATATAGGTATGGCGCTTGTATCTGCATTTTTTAACACTGATGGTGACAGAGGATCTGCCGAATACACGAAAGTTTGTATTTCTGTCTCCTTTCCCAGTGAAGGGACAGAAAGCTTGTGGTCAGGTTCCTGTATTCCAACGTGCAGAATTAATAGTTATTGTTCTATGTTGCATGCTTGCATGAGCTCTATTCGAATAAACTATCCAACCCAGGCTATTGCCCTAAAAATGAAGTCCTGTAAATGTAATCCTATACGTACCTATTGTCTACTTGTAATCAAAGATGAACTGAACTTCCCTGTCTTCCCTCTTCATCTCGCGATTCTCAATGGCAAGTTTCACGTTATTTGTCGATTGAAGTTTACTTTGTCCGATATGAAATTATATTGATTAATGTAACAATTGAAAACTTAAGGCGCTCAGTTTTCAGTGAATCCCAAATTGTTTTATAGTTTCTTGTGGGAGCTAGTTCGCTGAATTACTGTGTTAACAGCCGCTAAAACTGATATGTAGCGGCAACACGCGTCTACGTGAGTGCATGCACGGGGCCCCCTAGATTGCACGCGGTGATCATGTCCCATCATGACACATGCCTTTCCTTCTCCAATGCATTGCCACCACTGCGGTACCTCACTTGAAAAAGAGTGCAGAATGGTCTCCATGTGTAATAAATGGTCATCAGATGTCCTTTTGTAGCACCATCACTGGAAGCAAACAATCTTTCTTCGCATGAAAACCAATTTTGGTCATTCTCATTCTGAATGAAGGAATTGATCACATCTAGTCTTGATTTTTTCTTTTTCTCATTTAAAAATTGAAATTACTGTTTCTTGTTTTTGATACTACTAGTTATATGTTTTAATTTATACATCTGCAATTCAAATTTCACTTATCCACTCTTGAACCCAGCATGCAGCACGGTTATTTCTCGTTTTATCCTACCCAGTTATCGGAGTTTTAACAGCGGGTCGATTTCAGCGAAGAGAACAGATGTCAACTTTAAATTTAAACATCTGACGCAAATCTATTTTGGAGCCCAAAACATGTCAAGTGATAGCCATGACAGCCAGAAATGGCCCACCTTGGTGTCCTAAAAAATATACATTTCATGAAAATCATTTTGCACAAAAAAGTTAAGGTACGAGTGCCCAAGTTAGTATTGGTATTATTTACTAGTGCAAGTCGTAACTTCTTTTTTAAGGAAAACTTGTTTGTGACTTTAGCTTTATGTAACAGGTAAATAACTATGTTTGCCTGCATATTTAATAAGGTTAGAAGAACACAAAAATTGAGCTTATTTGTTTGAAGGAATTAAAAACATACTTTGTTCTCTTAGAAAGTCTTTTTATTTCGGAGGAAACCGTAAAAATGAAAAACAAAAACAAAAAAATTTAAGAGTAAAAACCGAAAATAATTATTTTATGTGACTCAATCTACAAAAAACTTTATCTTCAAAAAGCTATGAGCAGTATTTATTTGAAGACAAAATATATCAAACTGATAAACCTCAGCTGTAGGTCACGTCTTATGACATGTTGTTTCTATTAGTATTATAGTTGGACGTCGCTATATATATTGAATGATGAATAGTTTGTATAATCATTGTAAACAGACTTGCAAAATGTGTAAACGTCTTTTCAAATGCGATACACTTTATCAGAAATAAGATTTTAAAGTAAAGAATGATGAAATAGAGTTTCGATTTCAAGCTTAATTTGTAGTGCTTGACCTCTGAAACGAAGCACAGTGGTCAATCAGTCACCATATATAAAGAGTGAACAAGACCTCAGATACAACGTAAAAACATTTATCATATCTTTTCATTTATTCTTAATAAAAATTCTTCAAAATTATTGTCTTTCCCGTTTATGACATTTAGCTAACAGCTGGTGACAATCAATAAATTTTGCTTTTTTATCCATGACCAATGGTGCAATCAGGAAGAAAAGCTGCCCTTTGTCACGCTATTACCTGATAGGCTGTCTTCAACATCTGTCAAATTACAAGAAAATGCTGCTTTTGTTTTTCCACAAACCACAATTAGAATTGATAATGAACAAGAAAATAATACTTCGAAAGCTTCAAATTACTCTTAAAGATGAAAGCATGTAAACGTGTTTGATTTGACGAAAATGGAAAAAACGTTTTCCACAACAATTACTTTTAGCATGATGTCAACACCAACAACGTCTAATGACGAAGTACAAACGTTTTTAACACCATTGAACCTATTTTTGATAACTATTGGGATAACTGGATTCTTTTTCAACCTTCTTCCAGTCTATGTTATCTTTACACACCGAGGACGCTTGACAAGCAATAGACCACAAAGTCGAGACGTTCTGCTTACAGCTCTTTCGTTCATCAACATTTTGACTGTGGCAATACCTTTACCAATATTTCTAGTGAAATACAACGCGAGTTTGTCGACTTCTTTACCGCTCGATAGACCAACAGTCTGTGAAATGTTTCATCTGTCCTTTGTGTGGCTGAAGCTTTCCTCGTTGTTTATAATCACAACGTTAAACTACACATCGTATTTAACAATGACTTCCAGCAGCGACAATCGCTACAACAGCATTACTGATCATATTTCTAATTCCTTTTCGTGTTCAAGGTCAAACGCAAGAGGATTCTACCAAAGACAAAGGAAATGGTCCATTGCAAATTTAGTAATTGGCATTGCACTGGTTGCATTTCTAATTGCTTCACTTCCTTACTTGGGACTTGGGCCCGAAGGTCCTCACAAAAAGTTTCCATCGCAAGGAAAATATTTGTGTTCGCTGGAACAAATAAGTTATCCGAAGAAAGAAAAAGAGTACACATTTTTGTTTGCTGTCCTGATGAGCACTTCAGCTTGTTTGTTGTTACACACTGTGCACAGTATTGTCAATTGCTGCGGTTGTTACCCGAGGCCAAGAGGCTATAGAGTCACTAGCGGTAGTTCTTCAATTGTCGCCAATGTAGATAGCAGAATAGGGAGCCATAAAATCAACAAAAGCTACGCCATTATGATATCGCTTTTAGGCGTGTTATTCTACATTACATGGATCCCAGTTATGGTAAGAATCTTAAAACAAAAATGTAGAAGTTAACTGGCTTTTAGAGCTTTTGGTGTATGTACATACATTGTTATGTGTCAAGATGTGTAAACTTTGCAATGTTCTTGAGGGTGAATCGATGTCACTGACAGAACATTGATGATAGAAATCATAACTTATTTGAGTTATTTTATATTTGTTTCATATTAATTTATTTAGTTAATTAAGAAAAGCACAATGTACAATTGAAAATCAGTTTTTACTATTAGGTTTTTCTATTAGAATGTCGGGTTTTGTGTTATCTCGTGTAATCTTTGATATAAGTACTTCAGTAATTAAATTAGGTTATTTATCATGGCATCGAATCTTGGATAGTATTAAGTTAAATAAATTTAAAGATTCACACGAAACTGTAAAACGGATAAACAATTTGAAAACTTAATAACAGCAGCAATATCAAATATTTTTTCTTTTGTTTCGCTGCACTTGATGTTAGAAGAATTTGAGTAGTTTCCTTTATTAACATAAATTAAATTTTTAATTCCGCCTCAAATTGAATTGTTTCTGGCAGTTTGATAAATGCCTAAAAGGAGTCATTTTAATTACAAAAGAGGGATATAGTTACCTTTGAATGAACATGGTTGATTTTTTTGTTTATTAATTAGAATCAAGAGCGCAAGCCTTCACTCATTCCAGATTTTTATCAAATACTTTTTTGTGGTGAATATGTTTTGCTGATAGCCGGTAACAAGCAATAATGCAAACGTACTTTCTTTCGCCAAAAAAGAAAAAAACTGAGAACATTTATAAAACATTTATGAAACACTTTTTTAAAATAGCAATAGCCCAATCGCCAATGATTACCTTTTTTTCGCCCGGCTACATGGCAAATGAGAAATAATTATAAGGAGCGTCGTACAAACGCTACAGTATATTATTAATATTCCATTTTAAAAAAAGAGATCAAACTTGTTTCAAAGCAACCAGTTTCGATAACTTTTTCACGCCGTTCAAATTGATTTTGCGATTCATAAGCTAACAATCTGCGTAACTCACTTACAGGTTTCTGTGGGTACCATCATGTCGTCCTACCATGTAAGCGACCGGTTTTCAGAGTACGTCATTGCAGCGGCGTTTGTAAATCCTTGCATGGCACCATTGCTAAGTGGAGCTTTCCTTAGAACGTATAGGGACCGCTACATCGACTTATCTCGGCTAGTGGTCTCCTTAGTTTTCAAGATCAAAGGTAACTTAGTTATACTTTAGTAGTTTTAAACATTTTAGTAACGCCTGGGTAATAAATTATTTTGTGAATGTCCCCCAAGTTCCAATCCTTATTCTTTAATCCGAACTGCATCCAGATTCATTACGCCATGAATTACGGACTCAAACTAATTCTAAGTCTAAGACCAAAATAAAAGAGTTATTAATGTCATAGTAGTTCAAATACAGCCGGAATGGTGAACGTTGGTTCCCTAAAGCAGCTTTCCAGTTTCTAGAAAAACAAGTTCCCGATTTCTGGTTATTTTACTTTAATAGGTGTCGAAAATTACGTCTAACAAATTTCAAAGGTCATGAACCACACTTTTGATTTACAAGAAAGTTAGGATAATTCTGTTGAAACGATAATTACTCGGGAGGAAAAGGAGGAGAGTAGGGCAAATTAGCAACTTCAGGTTTCTTTATTTCATACTCAATTAAGTGGCATTTTAAGTTTGCTTCCCTCAAAGAGGTTTTTTTCTTTAGGGGGATCAAACGCCCCGTTAACATATTTCGGGAGATCAACTAAATTCTATTGAAGATTGGTACATTAGCGCAGTCCGTATACAAACCCTGCGTAATCATGCAGATATAGGTTTATAGGGATTACAATACCGATATCCCATAGAGTATAGTGGTGTTTCAAAAACATTTGTAGTTATTAACATTTCTAGGCGATCCTCGAACTCCTCAAACTTTTACATATAAATTAAAGAACTTTGCATGTTCTTGAAAGTCGCTAAAAACCCACATATATATGTGCGCTCTATTGCAATTTTAAAATTGCAATCCGTTTTTTGTTATACTTTTTGTAGCTACACTAATGCTGTAATCCTTGCCCATTATCAGGAGGAAATATGATAATATGAAACAGAAACGGAATATTGCGTTACCATTGAGAGATCATGTTTTTTTATATTTAATTCACAATAGCGAGTTGTTTAATAGTTGCTGGTGTTTCCTTTACAATTTCTATTCTTTAATTTCGAATAGAGACACAGCTATTTAAAAACAAGTTGACATCTGGTTTATTAGTCAATAATGTGAACAAAACAAAATTTGAGTACAGTTTGCAAAGTTATGCGTTTACGTCAAGAGAACGAGAGCTGCAAAGAAAAATAGCCTGTTACTGAATACAGAAGCTGCAAACTGGAATGCGGCTTGCTGATCTCCTTCTTACAGTCTCTACTAGCTCGTGCTCTGATAAACTCTAGGTTAAAATGTTTGATCATCGCCGCAACTCGGGTAGAAAACTGACGTTTTGGGCGTTATTCATTCTACGTTTGTGCTGCTCTGACGAATAGTAACACACTAGTTACGGTGATGATCAAAACAATTCAATCTAGTGTTGATTAAATCATGTATTTTACCAATTCCTTTACGCACTTCCAAAATATATTAAAGCGAGTTTCAATTATAGGATTCTCAGAAATGCTGTTTGGAAACTTTTACTTTTTTATTTGTTTAACCAAACGATCTCTGGTTTGAAATATTTTTTAAAGTACGAGCTTTTGGCTGACAACCTATTAGTCTTCGACCGGTATAGAGATATTAAGAAAAAAAAACCGTCGAAGGCCGTATAGGTTGACAGCCAAAAGCTCGTTAACTTTAAGAAATATTTCAAACCAGAGATCGTTTGGTTCAACAGCTATGAATTACCGTGGTTTCGCTCTAAATATTTTTTAAATTTTACCTTTAAATTATCTTCGTACATCTCGTGGATTATTGAGAAATAAAGTCATGATTGAACAAAATGGGGCATATAACTGTAAATATAAAAAAAAATCACAACCGCTGTCTTATATTCCATTCTTCCTGAAAGTCAAAGCAATTTTTGGCATACAAGAATTTTTTATTTTGTTTTTAATGTGTTACTATGCAATCACACATCGCCGTAAGACATGTCTATTCTTTTAAACCCCAACAATGCAGTTCAGCTACATTCTTGACTACAGCAGATGTTAACGTTTTCTGAATTTCCATTGTGGTAGTACTGACTTATCAAATGTATGAAACATTGATAAAAAATACACCAGTATTTCACAGACAACTTAATGAATGCCAGTTATTTTCACAATTAGCGTTCCTTTCTTGCTGAATTTTCTGTTGTTTTAACCTAGAATGTAGTTTGATCGTTAAGAAGTCCAACCAACAAGGTCCATTGTCAACGTCTGCCAGAGAACCGTTCTCAACGATGAGCACACAAGTATAGATTGTAGAAACACTTTCATTCTTCAACACAGAGGCTTCACAAGATGTTTGTACCTTATGATTACACGAATAAAATTTAGTATTTTGAAATTAGTTGCACAGTTAGTGTGTTTAATTTATAAACCGGTTTAGCTCTTGCCAACAACATCTGTAAACGCAGACTTCTCGACTCAAAACATATTCTTTCTTTCCACTTGTAAACCGCCAGCGTTTAAAAGTCATTTGCATCTATCCACATGCAACAGCCATCACACTTGCACAGTAGCTGGTGCGGATAAATATAATTTTAAAACTATTACAAACAAGTCGTACGTTGCAAAAATTTATTGGGAGGGTCATTTAACGGACAAGCGATGTTTTTGTGGGAAAATGTTTATATTTCAAACAGACAAAAATTTATCGGCAGCATGGGAATTAATTCTTGCATTTTTCTGTTTAAGTAACAGAAGATAAGTGACAGACACTTTAAAATGCCCTGCTATTTGGTGACTATTCTATGTTAAGCTGGGGAATAACTAAGATGTGCATTCCCTAGTAAGGAAACATAATGTCCCAAAAGTTGTTATACTGGAAAACAAACTTCTGTTTAGCCCTTCCCTTGGCATATCTGTAAACTACAAATTTTGAAAATTCCTTCTCCTCAATAAGACTTGTAGCTTTACCTTTGATTCGTGTAACAAAAACTATCTTGTATAAGAACTTGCTCTGCATGGAAGTGAGGACAATATATTTCTGTAATGTATGTTGTTTGTTTAATAGAACAAAATTGGCCCTTTGCAGCAGGAGGTAACATTGAACAACATGTGCCAAACTAGAGGGCAAAAGAATGTGTCAGGCTCCAAGACAATTCACAGTTAAATTAATTTATATATTTTACTGTTTCAAAGTAATTGACAACACTTGCTCATGTCTTGGTTGTGATGTTTCACAAATTTGTGATTCATGCAGTAGTGGCAACAGAAAAATCGTTCTTTCAAGAGCTCCTGGAAGAATTCATTCACTTGGTCTTAGTGTTGCTGCAATAACAGTTCAGCGGCAGATGCTAAATCATTAAGATCTGGTTGTTTTGGGACAACAAATGGAGAATGTCTTTTTCGTTCTTTGAATAAGTCTGAAGGTGCACGGCAAACAAACTCTACACACTCCATGGGCCTAGGGGTATCCTCCTCAGGACCTAAACACAAAATCGTGTAAAGAATTAACCTTTGTTTGTGCTTTTCTTTGAGAATCTTTCAAAACTAAATTTGGCTATAGTGAAACATTGACCCTTCTTTGAATAGAAAGTTCAAGACACTTTCTGGTTTCAACAGCTGGTTCAAAAGTTTTAATGAATAACACCAGTCATTTCTACTCTTCAAGGCAAACAAAATGAATAATAACTTTAAAGGGTTTCATTATTTTAATAGTTCAAAAGTTAAATAAACAACAAAAATTATTTCTACTCATCAAAACAACTGAGAGATGAAGTAACAACTATAGCTACCAGAAGCAGGTCAATTACTTTAGAAGGGTCCATCACAGGGGTCACACAGATTTTAAAGAAATAAATCCAAGAACTTTTCTTGAGCACTTTTCAAGCCTGGTTAATATATGAATTTTCAGGGACTATTTTTTACAGTATGTTGTCATCAATAATAAACTATAATGTTAATAGAAAGAAAGAACTATAACGATATCAACCACAATGTCACATTATTTCTTCAGGTGCTTCCATAAGTCCAATGTATAACATTTCAACTATTTAGTTTCTTAAGTGTTCAATGCCGAGCTTAACATACACACTGCAAAGAGAGTGGATTCGCTTTAAATTATCATTTTGAATTTATAATTTTAAAAATTAGCTTTCTGTCAAAATGACACAAAAGACTGTGACAATAACAAATACAAGGACATGGGCAAGTTGTCAAGTCAATTTTACAGAAATTCAGGGAAAAAAACTAAAATCTAAAAACTTAAGTACTTTTCAAGGACAAGCTATAAATTCAAGGACTTTTGAAGGCCTGTGCAAACCATGCATCAATGCTACTCAGATGTGTTCACCTGAGTTAATTGTAGTGTTATTCATTTGCAACAATAAGAGATTGCAAGATCGAGTTTCAAATTTAAGCAAATAATTGATCTCTCCAATTTTAAGAAGCTTTGATAAAGGTTTTATACCCAAAACATCAATAACTATGAGCACACCCCAATACAAGCTGTATAAAGTGTAATTAAACAAAATTTAACATTGTTACAAAAACTGTTCTAATAGTAATTTGAGGTCCTTTTTAATCTTAACTTCTATAATTTAACCATTACACAATGTCACTAACCATAAGGAGGAAAATGGAGTAGTAGTTGGGCATTCAAAAGATTTGTCTTCCCTAACATAGGAAAAAAATAATTATGTAAAAAAATGTTTTCCAAACTAATTCTAATAAATACCTGGTAAAAAGAGGCAAGGATCAAACTGCTTTGGGTTAGGGACAGTTGGTATGAGCCAGGTTATCACAGCACTTTTCTGTGCATATTGATCCTGTAGGAACCCTCTGAGTTGTGCAAAGTACACACTACCATCAATGTCTTCAATGGAAACCACGTCTCCAACTTGGAACAATATTCCCTAAAATAATGTCCAAATATCCTGTTAATTTCTGATAAAAATCAGGCCAAAAATCTGTATAAAAATGGAGTTTTTGGACCAAATAAGGTAATATTTCGATACTTTCTTCTACATTCATTATGAATGCATAAAGCCTTTACCTTATAGTAAACTCTGTCAGATGCTACAACTGTTGCAAATCCTTCAGGAGACTTGTAAGGCTAATAAAAAATAACAATATGTTACATAGTTGTATTTATATAATTCTATACTAGATAGTTTCTTTGTTTTGAAACTTGAACAGAAATTGAATAATTTTTAATGTTTCTTTAACAGTTTAGTAATAATAAAAGTAATTGATTTGGCAGTCAGTTTGTTACAAACTAAAAACTGAGATTTAAATTGGGTTAACACTTGAAACATTTTGTTTGTTTTGAAAGCAGCTTATACAACTCCTTTTTAAAAGTATTTAAATTATCAGGGTTTTCAAAAGTAGCCGGCACCTGATGCAGGTCACTGGCTACTTTGATCGTTTGCGCCAGGTACTTCTGGTATTTCATAGTATGAGTTGATGTAGTGGATTTAAGACAGCACACTTAACATATTCATTTAAAGACTGCTTTAAATCTTTGATCAAAAGTGTCTCTTTTATTCTACAGTGAGAGTCAGATCACCCTGTTGCCAAGATTTCAAAGGGATCCCACTTTAAACAGCACACTTTTAAAAGCTCCGGCTACTTCTAATTTCCCTCCTGCTACATTTTTATAAATTAAAAACCCTGATTATGCAAATTATCTTGAAAAGATAGCTAACTAAACAAGAGATTTGGTTATTCCAGTGGAAGCTTAAAAACTATAACTCTAATACTGGAATCAAGTTCTAAACAATTTTCTCAACATTTTGGCGTTTACTGACAGCCTTCCTCAGGAGAATGTTTTTTGATTACAAGACAGTTTCCTGTAACATGAAAGGCAGTGAGGGATCTTAAAAGTGTATGGTCCCATTTGTGCAAGAGGTTGAAACATAAGCTGGCTGCCCTGCTGTTGAAAATGAGTGAGGGTACCTTGACTCTCTCCTAAACTGCTTCTTTGATTCCCATCTTAGTCCCATCATTATCTTCATGGTCAAGGGTGATGATATCATCAATATCATGTGGCCAGATTCTTTCAGGTATATAACTATATACTGCTGAATTCTGAGAGCCCTGTTAACCGGGTCTCCCGTGTTTCTGAATAGGCTTTCAGAGGGCTTGTTTAGTCTCACTGTCATAGGCCTCTGAGTATCCACGTATGCCAAACCTTATTCCATAAATAGCATTGGATATTTTCTCCCTGGAGGTCCTGAATCTGTCATGTTTACTGATTAGAAAACATTCTCCTGAAGAAGGCCATTGGACTAAATGTCCAAAACATTGAGAAGCTCGTTTCGAATTAAATTCCAGTATTAGATTTAGTTTTCACCTATTGGATGACTCAAAATCTGCACTTGGATATCTCCTTCTTATCTTTTTTTCCGTTTACCTCTGCAAGAGACATCCCTTCATGCTTAAAGCTAACGCAACACTCCCAATAGGCAAGTTACTAATAACTTCATATCCGAAGAACTGACGAACTACACAACAAGATTTTTTATAAGAAACGCGTACAGTCTGCTTCATCCATCCATTTCATTAATACCCGTCAATATGCCCGGCTTCCAGGTTTTTCATAAAATGAATATCAAGACAAACCCATAAAAATCACTTACTTTTCTTTTGCATTTAAACACCGTCCTTCGACTGCGACTTGATGAACTCTTTGTATTCCTGTCGCTTGATTTCCCGTTCCATTTACGCGATCCTGCCTTTATTTTAGCTATTAGCTTTTTGCTTTCTCTAGAGCTTTGACGCTGCGAACGTTGGGAAGAGTTAACTCGCTTCAGATGACAGCTGTTACATAGAATATCTCCATTTGTGCCCTTCCTCCACATGAAAGAATTTTTGATTTTACAAGCCGAACATTGTGGTTCTTGGCCTAATGGCATTCTTTGAGTTCCTACTGCAATTCAAAAACCTAAGAAAGTAAAATTTTTGACAATGAACCGTGAAGGAAGATTTAAAATAGAAAACATTAACAAATATTTTACAGAAAATCCGCCATTTTGGATTTAACAACAATGCACTTCGAGCCTTTCTCCCCCAGGGCGAAGGGAGAGAGGGCGTAGAAACGGGCCTGACCGAGCGGACAACCTTTGATGCACAAGCCTGGGAACTAGAGTTTAGTAATAAGCACAGGCGGCCCAAACAAACCGTTCGAATAATTCGAATTTGATTTCCAACGGTCGCTCTCAGCTGAATTTACGGACCAGAATTGTTTTCTTTTTTGACAGATGGTTCCCAAAATACATAATAACGACATTAAAATAAATGTATTTTGCTTACCTTGTGTGAATTGTGGTATTTCTAATCATTTAGATGAGTTTTGGGACGG
>JAOEHV020033578.1:0-17820 GCA_025447995.2 Isaurus tuberculatus | reverse complement strand
ATCCACGTTAAGACCTTAAAAAAATTAAATGAAAAGGAGAGGTACGGCCTTAAAGAAACTATAGGAAGCCACCTTAAGTGAGCTCCTGCACAGTTCACGGCTCTTTTATGAGCCAACGGGTATTATGGTCAGTTGTAATCTATATGACGCACGCGTGGCAGCGAAGCTGGATAGATTACGATCGGTCGATCGCTGAAATGTGTTTCCATATAATCACTGACGGTTGCTCACGATCGCTAAGTTGGAAATTTTTCTATCTCAGCGATCGCGATCGCTGACAATCACTGACGATTGCTCGATCGCTGAAAAGTGTTTCCATATAATCGCTGACGATCGCTGGGAGCATTTTCAACGATCTAGCGATCGCGTGAGCGATCATATGGAAACTAGGCTTAAGTAATGTTTTATTGACAAACTTTCAAACTAGAAAAGCAAAAAAATTTTGTTTACCATAAATTCTTGCTTTTTTACGTGCCTTTTTTCCCCTTTGTTTTTCTATTTATAACATTCAAGTTTTTTTTGTTTTTTCTTTTTATCTTTGATCCACTTTCCTATACATACTTACTTACTTAAAATGGAATGGGCACCTAACTAGAATAGCTTCCTTATAGTTATTTCAGGTGTCCAACTACATTAAATCTGTTAAATTCATTACCTGACTAGAATAGCTTCCTTATAGTTATTTCAGGTGTCCAACTACATTAAATCTGTTAAATTCATTACCTGACTAGAATAGCTTCCTTATAGTTATTTCAGGTGTCCAACTACATTAAATCTGTTAAATTCATTAATTAATTGATTTGTACTGTTCTATGAAGAGTGTGGAAATAAAGATTTTGTTGTTGTTGTTGCAAACTTCCAGTATTTTTGATAACAAACAAAAACGATTGAAAAGCCGTCCGTTTTTTTTTTCTATCACAATGATAAATAGAAAACAACATAAAGCATGCAAATCGTTTTTAAAATCGGAACTGAAAAAACTTTATCTCTCTAGGGTCGATGACTCAACAATTCTTTTCAAACTCGCATTTTGTGTCCCAAATATCGAGTAAAAGTCTTGTAACCGCCAAAGCTCGGGAGATCAAGAAGCATAAAGCAGACAAAAAATGGCGGGAAAAAGAGAGGGCGCGCGCACCCAGAATCTGTAATACGAGAGTTTTGTTATACGGAAAAATCTGGCATCCCTAAAACGTTTTAATGTAGTGTGGGTTTACATATAACAATTACTTTCTATTAATATTCTTTTTTTCCGTTTAGCAAAGACAAAAAAATACTGTAGTTTCGTAGCTTAATATTTATATACATAACCTTTCACTTTCTTCTTATGATAGTTTTGACTTAAAAAAACGTAATAAGGAAGCCTAATTAATTGTACATAAATCATAAGCTTATGGACCAGAAACCCTGAATTGTACCAACCAAAATTTTGTGCGTCTTCCTATTGGCAGCAGCAGTTTCACGTTTGACTTTGTCATTGATTGACTCATCGTCGTCTTCCAGTTCACGCCTACTCCGACTTGAAGTAGAATTATCTTCTATCTTAGGCCTTTTCTGTTCGTACAAAAACAATCTTTGTTCATAGGGAGCGCATCTTGCATCGTCTAGTAAAAACAGCTTCAATACTAACTTTCATTTATCACTTTTAACCAATCAGAAAACTGAATTCTGTAGATGAACTAAAAGCGTATTGATAACTTCAACATGCAAATTACATATTTAAGTATAACGTGCTTATAACAATTTTTTCCTTTGTTGCAAAAAACGTAATTATGTAAACCCAGTATCTATCCTTAGCATACACCTCCTGGTCTGTAACTTCCAGTGATGGTGAGGGTTAACGTAAAAACAAATAAATTACAAGCAAGGACTTGATGTGTAAGCTAGTCAGAAAAAATATCAGAGTGAAATTCAAAGGAAATAGAGAATGACTGGGCCATAAGAATAGACCACAACACACACTTTCACTTTTATCTCGCCCCATGTAAAGGAATCATGAATCCGAAATCCAGCAAAAGTTTGGGTTTGGAATCCGAAATCCACAGCATTGAATCTGAAATTCACACAAGGATCCAGAATCCACCAGCTGGGATCCAGGACCCACCAGCTGGGATCCAGAATTCACCAGCTGGGATCCATAATCCATAATCCACCAGCTGGGATCAAAGGCCATCTGGTAGGATCCAGAATTCACCAGCTGTGCCAGATACAGAATCCACCAGCTAGAATCCTGAATCTAACAGCTGGGCCGGATCTAGAGTCCACCAGCTAGAATCCTGAATCCACCATCTGGGCCAGATACAGAATCCACCATCTGGGCCAGATACAGAATCCACCATCTGGGCCAGATACAGAACCACCATCTGGGCCAGATACAGAATCCACCATCTGGGCCAGATACAGAATCCACCAATTGGGCCGGATCCAGAATCTACGAGCAGGGAACTAAATCCACAAGCTTGGACCTGGTCTCCGTCGTCATTTCAGATTTCTTTATTTAAGGCGAGTTATTCAGCACTGAAGGAAGGAGAGTTAAACAAGAACTGACTTTTGTCAGATTTCCCAAAAAATGATAGAAACAACGACAATATAAGTAATGAGAATAATAATGGTTGATGAAAAAAAGCAACGATAAGGGAAAAGATGGTGACGATAACAAAGATGTCAATAATGATGGCAAAAATGGTGATCACCAAACGTCATCATGATGAAAAGTGAAGCTGGTATAGAATAGTATAAAACTTACGGGTAATTTCAAATAATTGAACAGACTTGACTCGCAATTCACTCTATCCTCCTCCTATGCGGATATAAACGACAAAGATAAGACTAGTATTAGAAATGGCACTGTAGTTTTCGCATGCTTTAACTGGTCAGTCAACTTAAACTCTGGAACAAATTAACATTAAGAGAAATTTGCAGTCAATCCTGGTCTTTGATCAAATACCCCCTTTGAAGAAGAGCTAGATCGATAATTGAGATGTGATTTAACTAGGGTAGTTTTGACCGTTGCCATAAACTAGGCTTAGCTACATTATTTCGGAAGTTTTTTTGAAATTTTAGACATCCAAAAGAATTTTAGAAAATTACAGGAATTTTAGAAACAAATTGATAATTCGAGAATTTTAGAGCAATATGAACTTTCACCCGACGTTTTGGCAACATTTCACTAACAAAAAACGTCGACAAAACGTATTATTTTTGTATTCCTAATGACCAAGAGAGGGCTCAGTCCGCTCACACGCTTGTACAACCGTTATAAGCAGCTGCAGAGAGGTTTTTTTCGCTGCTGGTCATAATGTTTGGGGACCAGCAGCAGGCGTTCCTCGAAGACTACCTTGAGGAAGCCTTAACGCTGAGTGTAAATGAACAATAGTGTGGAAGCTAAAAACAAAGTGGCAAACTGATAACAGGCAAACTGATAACAGGCAAGCAGCACAGTGGTAAACTTGTGCGGCAAGCCGGCAGCTGTGTTTACTTCTATTAGAATGACTGACTGGTCAGGAGCAGTGGAACTGGTCAGAGACAGCCAAGCAAATGTTCTTGTAGACTGAACACGTTGGAAATAAACGGTCTCATTGTTTCTTGATATGTCGCTTAAAAAAATGAGAAATTTTGAGGAATTTTAGACATTTCTGAAACAGTATCAGAGCTTTTTTCGGGAAATTCTGGAAAGAATTTTGGGCCATTTTTTGGGAATAATGTAGCTAAGCCTACTGGCCAGAAACCATGATTGATCGAACGGAATGGTAAGTTACTCTGACGATCGAGTCGTCAACTTCTCACTCTACTTACGATGATGATTAAACATTTCAACCGAGAGTTGATTAAATCACGTATTTTAACTACTCGCTGACGCAATTCAACGGTTTAAATACTATTCAACGAGAATGTTAACGAGTTGTTAGTTTTAATACGTAGAAAATTTTGTCCCATGGATTAGATACACAGCTTTAGCTATAAAAATGAAATATCGATGTTAAAAGTTCAGGGCAATTCTAACAACCAAAAGATTAAAAACCAGCAGTTAACTTGTTCGCTACTGTGGAAAAAAGTTTTCTCCGTGAACTTCCAGAATCAATAAAGGTAGCCGACGCTTTTTGCAATCAAAACCAAGTCTAGAATAATGGAATAAACTAATAAATCCAGTTTTATAGAAAATACTTCAATGATCCCTCCAGGTATAAGTTAATTATGGTTGATATTAAAGTTTAAATTTAGTGCAAGGAAAACAAGTTAAATAGTTCTTAAAAAACCGAGATTTACCAAATAACGTTTGAGAGTAATGAATGAAAGCATGCCACTGTACCTCAACTCCAATAAGATAGAGCAAGTGCTTTCCGCTTTCAGCTTCGAAAGGCCACTGAATGAGTACATCTGCTTTTGGAACAACATCTGGACCCACATTTCGAACCTAGGAAAACCCATGAAAGTCAAAAAAATCAGTCACAATTTTACGCAGAATATAAAACATCGCGGACAAAAGACCGTAGCTTAAACTAAAGCTTTATGTAGTCAATTAACACCTCACTTCTCCTAATGTAATTAATACAATATAATACAATACATTAAGAAATAAAAAATAAAAAAAAAATCTGTTAGTGCTGTCCCAAACTTCTAATGTAAAACTAGAGTATTGGACTTCATTTAGAAAGGTATCCTATGACGTCATAGGTGGTGTTGGAGAAACGCTAAGAAGTTATGAGATTTTTGATTTTTAAACCTGTCAAAACAAACTATAAACACAAAACAGTAGACAAAAACATTGTGTTTTTTGAAGCAAATCCATTTCTACTGGTATCAGAGAATAGACATGCTAGTTCTCACAAAGATCAATCCTTTACAGTTATGGAGCACAAAGGCCTATAACCACAAAGTATAATTAACACTTTCATTTTCCTTTCTTGATATAGTTGTAAGACTGCTTTTGTACGACTTCTTATCTTTAAAAAGAACGTCAGAATATTTTGAAGTTGAGTAAATTTCGCAGATTTACAGTACAAACTTACAAAGAATGTATGTTTAACTTCGTTTCCTATTTCGTCTTGATAGCGCATTGCACTTTCTCCTTTCACTACATCATTATACCAGACTTGTAGAGGTTGTGATGTCCTGCAGAAGGAACAGAATCGCTATTGGGGCTACAAACTGACTCACCAAGACTGAAACAATCATCAAAGCCATCACCATCATCATCATTTCAATTATCATCATCACTTCAATTATCATCATCATTAACGTCGTCTTCCTCATAATCATTTATCAGTATCAGCATCATCATCATTCATCATCTCCCTCATCTCATCATCGCTACTATCATCATTTCATCCATCATCACCATTACGTCATGATCCATCAGCATCATTCATCAACATCATCATCCATCATCATCTCCATCATACTCATCATCATTCATCATCTCCATCATACTCATCATCATTCATCATCATCTCCATCATACTCATCATCGCCACTATCATTATTTCATCCATCATCGTTATCATTCATCATCTCCATCATCAACATCAATCATCACCATCATCACAACCTCTATCAAGATGGATGTAATTGTGAACTCAAATCATTTCCAAACGAAAAAACAATATTTCTAAATTGTGCAAACAAGCAGAAAACAACTCACCCAAGAATTTGTAAATCTGCTTTCGATTGAATGGTCACATTGAGGTGGAACTCGTTATCATAACGTTTTTCTGGGGGTTCTATATTGTCACTGCGTGAACAAAAAAAAAAACGGTTGTAATTTATTGATGCTATCCATACAAGCACCCAGATACCCTTAAATTAACGTTGTATGTGTTCTGCGTTTAAAATCGCGAAGCCATAGTAAATGTACTGAAGCTTAAGTGTAACTGTTAACTGAGATTTGATCAGTTTATCACAAAACATTTCACGATAAGTAAATATTTTTTCCCTGAATCCAAACAACGGTAAAGGTTACAGCATAAAACTATAACAGAATTTCTTTTCTTTGACATTAACAAGACTTGAGAAAACACATAGGCATCTCAATTCCAATATTTCTTTTAGTGTAAAAAATCTTATCAACAAAAAAATCCACCGTCTATAAACTTCTTTTATCAGTTTATACTTCTAAAATAGTTCGGCCAAAGAAGGAAGTGGCTACTGAAGTACTAAGATGTACCTTGTCGCCTTCACAGTAATTGCAAGAAAGTTCTGGGACTGAGTGTATCCCTGGGTGTTCAGTTCGATCTTGAACGTTTTCTGAAAAACAAACATTCAGGTAATTAATTATTATCAAAAACAGTAAACTTATTCTTTGCAAATTTATGTCCACGATAAGCCCCTTTCCTGCAGGCTAAGGTTAAATGGCTATAGAGTGTGCACCAATAACTTTAGTGTAGTGCACAGAAATCCCGGCATATAACAACAAATAACCATAAGGTTATGCATAGGGAACCTAGCTACACTACTGAAACTGTTTTGTTGTGTCTTAACTTTGCACAAATGAGATTTAAAAAATGTAAAATTTGAGACGGGTTTTCAAGCCAAAAAAGTAAAGAAATTTAGGTACTATACATGCAGTGTCTTAGGAAATACTGATGTTCTAAAAATCATGGTGACAAAACCACTGTTGATCCAAATATTCTTTGTAAACCTGGTATCATGAGGAGAACCTCAATTCAAGAAGTACTTTTGATTTTCAGAACCTTTGTATTTTCAATCCTAGTAGTAACTGAGGGAGATATGATGAGAGGAAAAAACATTGCCTATGAATGTGCACTAGCTTCTCCTTGGGACCAATCTAGAATAGATTAGTGTCTTTTCGCCTAACAGAAACATAGTTGAATCAAGTATCCAATTTTAAAGTTACGATTTTGAAGACTCTCTGTTTGAAGTGGATACATTCCGAAGAATACGAGACTTTTTCGCGCTTCAGAAATAAATACTAACGGCAAAAACTGTTTGTTACCTGCTCTTCTTTCTTCAACGGATTTCCTACGTCTATTGTTAGTTCTGTATAATTTAATCCTGACGCAGCTACCATTGCTTTTGATTGTGGAACAGATTGCTGTATTTCCTGTAAAACAATAGCATCGAATACACAAAAAGTGTAAAAATCAAACATCCATAGTTGCTTCAGTTTATCATACTTTTTTTTATATAAATATATATTTGTTTATTACAGAGAATTTTAACGTCTTGTTCGTACTGACATACTGCACAACAGCTCGAAAGTTTATCTGATTTCTTTTTCAAATGATTCTCGTTAAAAATTCTTTAAAAAACCCGTTGAAGTGAAATAGAAAGTACGTAAAAGGTGTGATTTCATTCTTTGTTTTGAAAGTTTTTAATAATTGCCATAAATGGTGTAAGAAGCTAAAGTTTCGTCAACCCTGTCGTTAACTGGTTTGATGTCATAACAAAAATAAAGTGTAGTGTCTCGTTTAAGCTAGTGTTTATATTACTGACAGAAATTTACATATTTTCTTCTACGACAATCAAACAGAAGGGAAAGACAGCTTGATCATCATAAGTAATGTAACTTTGATTATTAGAAAAAAAACCCGACTAAATAAAAGTATTTGAAGACAACTCCCCAAAAAGAGCTTTTTATTTGTTTTAATATACATCCTCTCTTTACCATTCATCATCATCATCATCAAACGGAAAGTTCCTATATGGACTAAACGACCGTCTAAATCGCCGCTTGGTTAGTCTAGTTGGTAAGGTGCCAGTCTATCGAGCGGGAAGCTCGGGTTCGATTCCCGGCTGGACCAACACTTAGGGTATTAAAAATAATTGAGGAGAAGGTGCTGCCTTTGTTCTAACATCTGTAAATGGTTAGACCTTCGCGTCTTCTCGGATAAGGACGTTAAGCCGTAGGTCCAGTCTCTCGACAGTCTATCGGGGGACTTAAAAGAACCCACGCACTCATCGAAAGCAGGGTAGTAAATCCCGGTGTTGTGGTCTGTTTCTTCCACTGAGGGCACTTCTTATCGGCTGCCAAGTTGCGCCTTATATGTGAGCTGCTCAAGCGGACTTTCTAAGACCCTCAACTGTCTGACCAACTGTATCTACTTGTAAACAGGTTCTGAAAAGCCCCGTGGGGAGAACTTGTATCCATCCATCCATCCCGTTACTCTACATTTGCATCCGTAATTTCACGGAGAGTAATCGGGGGTTCTGAGGATGACCCTCTGACACCACCACCCGTCAAGCCCTAGAGTGGAATCCTCAGGGAAAGAGAAGAAAAGGGAGACCTGTTACCACATGGAGGAGAACGGTGGATGTTGACCTCAAACGAATCCGGATATCATGGGGAGAAGCAAAGAAGGCTGTTCAGGACAGAGATGGCTGGAGAAGCGGTGTGGATGCCCTATGCCCCACCAGGGGCGAGGAGGATTAAGCAAGCAAGTAAGTAAGTCGGGGGTTAAAGAAACACAAAGTAGAGACCCCAAAGTTCTTTCTTTGTCCACAGTGCCTGCTAATTAGGCGATTTATCTCTAACGCTTTTTCTAGTTTACTGTACTTACGCCAGACATAATTAATTAAAGGCCATCTGAGCAACTGTATCGCTCCAGCCTTCCATTAAATCTACTGTCCTGTTGCCAATAGCTTCACGGTAACCCTGGCCAGGGTGCTATCCTTGCTCAAGGAAACCCCATGGTGTAGTTTAACGTCTTACTATAAGGACGGACCATTAAAGAGACCCAAATGGTTAGTGGCAAACTAGTTGGCTATCAACAAATAGTGGTGAATTTGTCCTTGCAAGATCATTTCGGACAAAATAATTAATTTTAAGAGCGGGATTCAAAATCTAGGTTACTCTTATTCAAATCCTGCACCTCGAACCACTAAGGCAAGCCACCCCCTTCTGAGTCCTACCGCCTCTTTTAACGTTCTTACCGTCGAGTCTTTCACTTCAAGAACCTTTCTCATTTTCACTCCCTCGGGAATATCAACCTTCAGTACGGTTCCGTAAGCAGGATCCCCAAAGTTCTGAACACCAACTTTAACTACATACGTCTCACCTCCAAAAGCCAGCTGACTACAAATTGAAAAGCAGCGACTGTCATATTAACGAACATATCATCTAGGTACGTTTTCTATAAAGATTAATTTCATTGTTTATATTATAACTCCAAGCTTTAAGCAAAATAAGTGTACAATGAAGTAGAACATAGAAAAACGATTAATCAGTGAAAGTTTCAGCACGATATATGGAATAGTTTGAGACTAATAATGATGTAACTCACGACTCCCCACAGGGAGAATTGCAATGTCAAATGGTTCACATTTTTGTATCAGGCATGGCGGTCAAGTCGGCGCCATAAAGAGCGCTCGTGTTAATTTAGTAAAAAGGCCAGAACAATCGGTAAGAACTCAATATTTCTCTATTGCGTAAGTGGCCTTAAATATACACTGATTTACAATTGTATTTTATTTAGAAAACCATCATCGTGTTATATACCGTCAAAGAAAAAACTGAATGCTTTGTACTTGAATTAATATTCGTCTGGAAATTTAAAGTGGTGCGTTTTCGCCGCCGGCTTAGCCGCTAAGAGTTAAAGTTGTGTTCATAATACTGTTTACCTGTTGTGAGTAACAAAATGAGGCCTTAACAACTTTAAAACTTACACTGTAAATTTTTAAGTTTTTAAGCCTTCATTTCTCGAAAACCATTCTATGAACCCAGATGAAATTTTCGCTGAGTGGTAGACGGAATGAAAAAATGATCAAAAAATTGGATTCATCGTTACAATTAAAGCTCCTGTGTAATACTAAGTTTTGCAGAAGCACAAAATGAATTTGTGCAAAACTTTAATAAATCTAGAGTAAGAACGAAAATGAGAAAACAGCTTTCCAATATTGAATGATTAGACGAAACTAAAATGAACCGATAAAAGACTAACATAACACAAAAAAAGATAAGATAGAACGTTGACTGAAACAGTTAGCAGTTCAATTAAGGGAATTGATAGGTCAATCAATCAGTCAGTCAGTTCAGGGAGGTTAGAATACCAAATTTTGCTATCCTCAGTCAATGAGGTAAAATGTAAACAGTGACGTCACCTGTGTTATACAATTTAAAAAATCGTAGGGGGAAACTATTTACTGCATACCAATAAAAGATTCCAGTTTCATCTGGAACAGTGGCTAATTACTTGACTTTTGTTCGGTTAACTTATTTGTGAAAAAAGCAAAGTCAAATGTTATTTGTCTAATGCATACTTACTCCAACCCGTCGAAAAACGTTTCCTTACAAGTTCGGTAAACCTTTGAAAAATCAGTCAACTCCCAAAAACAAACGTCGGCCTCAGCAGCTTTAACAAATATAATATTTCGTAACTCTAATGACTTACCGCGCGGACTGATCAGTTACATTCAGGTCTGGCACACACTTAACACAATCCCTTTTGAACTTCAACTGTAAATAAAAACCATCAGGGAGATTACATGACAAAATAAGACCGGTACTCTAAACAAATTTAGTTAACAACGGGTTAAAATGGCGCTCTTTTTGTTGTCTGCTGGACTATTTCAAGAAAAAGTACAACTGAATGTCATGACACCCCGAACACCTAATGTTTATAAGGTGTGCAATAACGTGATATGGCTATGCCTTGAGATATAAATCCTACTTTGGAATAAAAGTTAGGATAGGCTGTAACGTCTATCAATCAATTAATTAATTTTGAAATCAGATTAACAAAGCAACACCTGGAACACCTAATGTTTGTAAGATGTGCAGATTAACAAAGCAACACCTAGAACAACTAATGTTTGTAAGATGTGCAGATTAACAAAGCAACACCTGGAACAACTAATGTTTGTAAGACGTGCTGATTAACAAAGCAACACCTGGAACACCTAATGTTTGTAAGATGTGCTGATTAACAAAGCAACACCTGGAACATCTAATGTTTGTAAGATGTGCAGATTAACAAAGCAACACCTGGAACACCTAATGTTTGTACGATGTGCAGACTAACAAAGCAACACCTGGAACACCTAATGTTTGTAAGATGTGCAGATTAACAAAGCGACACCTGGAACAACTAATGCTTGTTAGGTGTGAAGCTTAACAAAGGCAATTTGGGACACCTGTTGTTGGTGAGGTGTGGACTATAACAGAGCAACAACTGGAGTACCTAATGTTTGTAAGATGCGAAGTTTAAAAAATTGACAACTGGAACGTGTAGCGTTTGTAAAATGTGCCATTTTACAAAGCAACAACTTGAACACCTATTGTTTGTAAGATATGCAGTATATCAAAGCAACAGCTGGAGCACCTAACGTTTGTAAGATGCAAACTTTAACAAAGTGAATGCTTGATGTCTGTACTATGTGATAGTAGAAATTCTAGAACTAAAATATCATACTCACCACTTGTGTAGCATATTTGTTTTTCGCTTCGTTCAACCGGGCCAAAAGACTTGCTGAGGCGGTCATTGCAAATGATACATTAAAAATGATGTCAGGGTACTTATGCTCGACTTTCTCCTGAAGTAATACACAAAGTTTGATAACATATGTTATCATAGAAAATATAGGAACATACATATCTATAGTATATAATATATTTTATATATATTACATTAGCAGTAAATATCTACGTCTTTTCTGGAAAAAAAACCAAGAAGGCATTGCTAAGCTAGAGAACGGAAATTGCGCCATTGTTCATCGAGCTGTTACGTACCAATACTTGACACTGGGATGGTAGATGGAATGAAAACATGCCATAACCAAAAAACTGGATTCATCGTTAAAATTAAAGCTCCTGTGTGAAACTAAGTTTTGCAGAAGCACAAAATGAATTTGTGCAAAACTTTAATAAATCTAGAATAAGAACGAAATGGCAAAACAGCTTTCCAATACTGAATGATTAGGCGAAACTAAAATGAACCGATAAAAGACGAACATAACACAAAAAAGATAATATAGAACGTTGAAAACAATTAGCATTTCAACTAAGGTGCTTACATTAACGAACTGACAGTGAGACTAATAGGCACTCATGTAATTAGTCAGTCACACTACCAAATAAATAGTCATCAAAAGAAGACAGTTGGTTACATAGACACACAGTAAGTCTATAGGTCAACCAATCAGTCAGACGCTCAGAGAATCAGATAGAAACCTACACTGACAACCAGTCAGGGAGATTAAAGGGCTGTCACTGAAACAGTGAGTGAGTCAACAAATAGGTGATCAGTCATTCAACTAAACAGACAGCAACTTGATGGAGTCCGATATGACTTACTGCCAAATAAGCCTCAGCAGTGAAGCAGCTGTCCTTGTCACTCTGGATGCTGCGAGTTTCATTGAAACCAGATTTAAACTCCACTCGGGGTCTTTTAATTTTGTCAGGCCTTTCGGTATCTGCTCTCACAATAAAGTTTATATCTGTAAAAATAAATACTTCAGAAATTAATAAGAAGCTCTGATACCATAGGTGGTTTCTATTAACGAAAAGGTTAAACCTTGCGCTGCCTATACTTGTTACTATCATATACCAGGTGCATACCACAAGCATTACGCTTTTCTGTTCTTTATTGTACTGATTGCAACCAAAGCCCATTTGTTAACTATGGCGTGCTAGTGAAGTGGAACAATGCAAAGGCAACAGTTTGTAGTGGCTATCATTTAGGCTCAACATTACTTATGTTAGTTTTATGTCGTATAGTCCGCTACCAACAAAGTCTTAAGGCCTATGGAAGTATTATTTACAAGGTTCTGCATGACCCCATAGCATACATTACTTTATCAACCAATGGCAACATCCCATATGTTTAAGATTGCTTTTAATAGTCCTGAAAGACAGAAAAGCCAAAGATGGAGTAGCCATGTTGGTGTACAAAACAAGATAAACCGTTAAATATTCTTTTATTTTTTAGTAGGCAACATTGCCTTCTTTGTTGTAATGGGACTATCAACAGACATTTTTATCAATATGATCCACTTACCAACGGGACTGTTAAACCTCCCTGCTAAGTCCATGTATCTTGCACAAGTCTTGATGCTAAATCTGGAGGGGGAAAGTGAATCACATCACAAAAATAGTTCGCTGATTTGTTAACTTGTTAAACCCTTACAGCAGAAGTAAACATCTCCAAAATTTTTCTTACACTGTTTGTTTACGATTCCATAGGTTACCAATAGGTGTTGTGATACATGCGTTTGTTAATTTTTATCAATTATTATGAAAATCGTACCAACACCGCTTCTAACAAAAATAGCAAATCTACTCCCCCCTCCCTCCCCTCCACTCCACATTCGCCTTGGCTTCATCCAACCTTTGAAAGTTTGACGAACAGTAATAAAAAATTCCACAAAACGAAAAACGAAAAAGGTCGAATGCAGTCATGAACAGTAATCAAACCACTCTATTTGCTTTTGCCCATATTCGAAAAAAACATCAAATTCGCGACAAAGTGCTAGTATCACTAAAAATATCTTACAATTTTGTCTTGATGTTCTTGCCATCAACATTCACCGTCTCATTAAGATTAAAGAGATCAAACTCTGGCGGCTTAATTTCGATCTTGGTTTTTAGGTTCAACACAGGCAGACTCCTGTAGTGATACAAACAAGAAAACAAATAACCTATTTAACCGAGACATTTAGCCAATAGTCAAAAATTAGTTTGCAACCTTACTTTCTACAAGGGTCCAAAGCAGAAGAAGTATCATACAAGGGGTCAGCAATTGGTTCTCTCGCCATAAAACGGAAATTTTTAAACATAGTTTTTTCTCCTTTTAATAACTCAAAGTCCGTCATCCGCGACTGTTTGAAAGTTGTCAATTTTTTTGTTATAAGTGGTGGTTGTAAACCACTCTATCAAACTCTACTATTGGATAAACACGAATGAAATCTATTACACAGGAAGTTAATCAACTGACTTAAGGATAACCATGCAATCCAACAGTAACATGAAGCTAATAACAATCTTTAAGGTTACGTGCGCAATTTAAGCAACTGGCCAGGAAGAAGGCTGAAAAAATAAGCTTTCATTGGGAACCTCTCCAACACCGGTGCATTGCTTTCACCACCTGAGTTATGAAGCTACTGGTGTTTGGAGCAGAGTAGTTGAGTGTATGTGCACCGGTACTTGATATATTAAAATATAACGTACCTTAAAACAAACGCTTTGTCAGATGCATAGGCTCCAACTGCAAGATCTGCCATTGACAGACAAACATGTTTATTATTAGCTCATTTAACGAATAATGAAGGTCTTGCAGTTTCTTTATTTCTCAGTCACTTTAGAATCAAGTTTTATTTGATTTACAGACAAATATTTCTACATTACAGTTTAACAACGTCCATTTAAGCACAAAAATTCGCAAATCAAATGAGGTTGGTTTGTATCTTATTGGTTTGAAAACCTGAAACTTGTCATACTAGTACATAAATTTAATTGTAATACCAGTTTAGAGAAACGAACCTCCACTGCAATATTTCAGCAAGAAATTAATACTGATAACTAACATCTGTTCCAAGAAATATAAAACAAACACTGTCCAGCGTTGATTTACTAACACGTGATTTATCAACTCTAGGTTGAGAAAGGGAATTAAGCCGACATTTCGGACGTGAGCCTTTCGATAGAGCAACTGAATGTTCGAAACTCGACCTTCCTACTCTACTTACGGCGATGATTGAATACTTCAACTTAGACTTGAATAAATAGTGTGTTTTATCTACTCGCCGATGCATTCAATAGTTTTGTTAAAAACCTATTCATCAAGAGCTGATTTTCTAACCTGGATACCCATTGCCATCTAAATCCAGACCACCATATAAAGAATATCCAAAGGTTTTGAGTTTGTTGCCATCTGGCAGTTCTTTAGCTTTAATGACCTGAAAACAACAACAGCTGACATGTAAGGGATTTCTGAATCGGCAAATCATTTTCGTAATTGAATATGTGCAGCACACAAATCAAAAGAAAAAGAGAACTAATATGTAGCATGAAACTAAATATGTGTAATTATTCGATACCCATAAAGTTTTAACTGGAGGCAGCGTGGCTCAGTGGTTAGAGTTGGGGATTTGAATTCGGAAGACCCGGGTTCAAATCCCCGACTCAGACGACTGAATGAATTTGTCCTCGGTGATCCCAGGGGCAGATTCACCACACTTTGTGCTGTCGTTGTTCTAACATCTGCATATTAAACGTTAAGCCGACGTTAAACAGTAGGTCCAGTCTCTCTATTGAGAGACTTACAAGAACCAACACACTTACTGGAAACGTCAAATTAGACGTTAAACCGTAGGTCCAGTCTCATTGAGGGACTTACAAGATACCACATACTTACTGGAAACGTCAAATTAGACGTTAAACCGTAGGTCCAGTCTCTTTATTGAGGGCCTTACAAGAACCCACACACTTACTGGAAACGTCAAATTAGACGTTAACCGTAGGTCCAGTCTCTTTATTGAGGGGCTTAAAAGACCCCACAGACACTTATTGGAAAAGAGTAGGGTAGTGATCCCGGTGTTATGATTTGTCTATTTAGCGAGGGTGTTTCTCAGTTATTCAAATATGTGGTTCACTGTAGGGGACTATCATAGACCCTCTACTATTAAAACCCTGTATTTGCTTGTAAGCGCTTTGAGCTAGAATAAAATAAGTACTATACAAATGATGCTATATCTATGTAAGTACCTGAACTGGTTTCGCCGAGAGGCCATCTTTTGATCCTGCATAGATATAAACGGTCCCACCTTCTTCGTACGGTGCACCAACAGCCACGTCTGATGACAATATGATCAAGATTAGTACATGTAACAGTACTATACAGTTGTGATATAATAGCTGATTAACCAGAAACAGTATTAGATATTTTTGAAGTGTAACTGAACCCATTGATCCTTTTTATTAGTCGCCTCTAACTCCGTGCATTATTCTTTGTCAAAAGCAGACATCAGTTTTTTTTTGTTTTGCTTTACGCATATCACAATAAAGAGCAATTTACTTTATTTATATTACATTATATTAGTCATTATATATGTACTGATGCCGTTGAACAGCGAAAACCCAGATATATATTTTTATGAGTATTTTAGAACAGTTTAAGGCCACACTAGTACCCATCCAATTTTGTCATTAATTTTTATTATGCTGTTGAAGGACAACTTATCTAGTTTTACTATGCTCCTTCAGCTCGTGCTAACCAAATTTTTCAAAAGCAAACTGTTTTTGTGTTTGCCAAAAGTTGATCACGTGATCAACTATTGCAAAAGGCCTATTTATTTTACAAAATTTAGCAACAGCAAAAAAAAAATATCAGGCTTAAAACTTAGTTTTAATACACTCGCCATTATAGCCATCTAGATTCACATCTCCTGCACTGCTGATGGAGCGCCCAAAACGCGCCCGAGGTACTTTTGAGGCCAAGTAAACATCCTGTAACGTAAATCCCATTCCTTTGTCGTTTAGATAAACCAGTACTCTTCCTGTCGAGCTAAGGCCCTTTGGGGAGTAAAATGGAGCCCCTACAATAACATCTGTGTATCTAAAGACAAGAAGAAACATCAACATCAGCTTGTAGTTTTAATTTTGGGAAATAAGATATCTCTCATTATGAAGGACAGAGGAAGCAATAGCTATTTTTCAGGCCCGTACGCAAGGGCGCAGATTGCGCATGCACCCCCCTCCCCAACAGCCGTAAAGGTCCGCAAAAGTCCATTTGATTATAAAAGTAATAAAAAAAGTCTACGATGGAAAATGATCATCAAAGCATATTTAGTAGCACTTTTGTTTACCTGTAAAACAATCTCAGTAATGAATTAAAAATAAAATCTAATTAGTTTGTCAGTCTAGCAAAAATACCCTTAGCCCAAAGTTAGATTTACACAAAACTTTATTATTTTTCATGCTGTTCAGAAAATGTGAAAGTTGTGATAAAATGACGTCATGTTCCCCACAACAAACTTCCTGCATACAGGCCTATTTTTGTTATAAAGCTAGTGCGTTTTCGATTCGAATACACGCTCTCATTGGCTAAATCGAGGTCACGTGGATGAATTCAAATCAAATGTTCCCCGGCTGGTGAACATCTCGAAAATTATTGATCAGCCGGTGAACATTGCTGTCGCGCTGTCACGTTTGAGAGCGGGAAAATTCGGCGGGAAAATTGGTGGCCGCGCGTACTAAAAGTTCATTTTTGCAGTTTTGACTGTTTTCATTCAAAAACAAAAATGGAGCCCCCAAAGAAACGTTTTGCTCATCTTACAGAAGATGAAACTGCAGAACTCCTTGTAGAAAAAGCCTCCAAAAAGACCCAAAACGCCACAAGGACCAACGTCAACGTTTGTATCTCCATTCTCATTCTTGTAATAGATTTGTTTTGTTTTAATAACTGTGGTTTATTTTGTTTATGCTATATAGCAAAACACTTAATGACTGCACCCTCGGAAAACATGTTTTGCTTCCCGAGAATCTCGATGTTTTCCGAGACCAAGTGTATAATTTCACCTACCCATCTCCATTGACATCAACACCACGTACTGTATACCCGAAACCTGAACCAGGGTGATTGATGTCTTTAGGGTCTCCAGCATTTGGGAGCTCATAACCTAACTTCTCATAGATTCCTCCATTATACTTTGTCACAACAACCTACAATGAAATTTGCTGAAACAGTTAAGTAATTCAAAAAATAAGGTACTCATTGAACTTGTTTTTTTAGCGAGAAGTACTGATTAAAGTATGCAATTTCGAGAACTCTAGGTTGCAATTTTATTAGCACCACAGTAAGTAATGGTAATAGGACTGAGTGGAGTCCAATTCGGTCTGTTATCATTACGCGTGATTAACAAAATTGGATGAGC
>JAOEHV020033482.1:0-11232 GCA_025447995.2 Isaurus tuberculatus | reverse complement strand
AGACAAAAATTAGTACATCTGCTTCGTATGAGTCTCGAACTCACCACCTTAGCGTTTTTAGCACTACGCTCTACCAAATTAGCTAACGGACCAATGATGGCTGTCATATAATCTTCTATCTCCTCTATCGTTCAGTGTAGAAGGGACCAAGACAAAAATTAGTACATCTGCTTCGTATGAGTCTCGAACTCACCACCTTAGCGTTTTTAGCACTACGCTCTACCAACTTAGCTAACGGACCAATGATGGCTGTCATATAATCTTCTATCTGGTCTATCGTTCAGTGTAGAAGGGACCAAGACAAAAATTAGTAAAGCTGGTTCGTATGAGCCTCGAATTCACCACAATAGCGTTATTAGCACTACGCTCTACCAACTTAGCTAACGGACCAACGATCTTTGTCATATAAACTTCTATCTGCTCTATTGTTCAGTGTAGAAGGGACCAAGAGAAACTTTAGTACATGGTTCGTATGAGTCTCGAACTCACCACCTTAGCGTTATTATCACTAACCTCTACCAACTTAGCTAACGGAACAACGATGGTTGTCATATAATCTTCTATCTGGTCTATCGTTCAGTGTAGAAGTGACGAAGACAAAAATTAATACAGCTGGTTCGTATGAGTCTCGAACTCACCACCTTAGGGTTATTAGCACTAAGCTCTACCAACTTAGCTAGCGGACCAACGATGGTTGTCATATAATCTTCTATCTGGTCTATCGTTTAGTGTAGAAACGACCAAGACAAAAAAACAGACATGTTGTCCGTATGATTTTTTAACTAGTCAGACCTAGCTCAATTTTCAAGACCAAGTTTTGGCCTGAAACCGTGAACGGCAGCACCCTGGTCTTGAGCGAACGTCGCTACGTCACATTACACTTGCCCTGGAGCGTAATTCCTTAGTTTCAATTATTTGACACGGTTTGAATGTGGGATCGACGTTTTTGTGCTGGAGTTGATGGTCACAGAAAGCGTCAACAAAAACACGCGCCATCCTTGGCGTTACTACCTAGAGGCCCCGCATGCCTTGTTTCATAGACGTAGCTCAACCGCAAAAGGTACCACCCTGCTTTGAACGGGGTCTTGCTTCGCTCGGTGGGACAAAAATATTAATTTTTAGGTTTGATCGACGAAATTTTTGTTTCCATCAAGGATCAGGCTCGAAATGATGCTTCAGAAACTTTAATAAAGGCGCAACTTTTTTTTTTCCATGTTCAATTGGAGTTTATCGAAACATATTTTGCATTACTCATTAAATTTAACTAATTGAAGCATAAAGGTCAAGAAATTGTCTGCTACAAGTCTGTGATGGATTAAATGCAAGTCAGGTAGTACATACACAATCTTTGTTCAGAAAAAAAAAATTATGTATAATTAACATGCAATGGTTGGTCACGCCCTCCATACTGCAATGCAAATTAAACTAATTAATGATTTTGAAAGCATTTGTCAGGTGTTGAAAAGGTCATACTAGTATCAAACTTGAAGCAACTAATACGGGTACTAACACCACGTTGGTAAAAGACATTACCCCTCAAATCAGTGGGGTTTATATTAGCAGCCATGGATAGCTGTTTTCATTGAGGTAGTACGTCATGCTTTACCCACTGACGGGTTAGCTGCCTCGACTGGGTCTTATTAGCCCGGTGTAAGTCACCGACAGCTGCTTCGGCCTCTTGGGTCTCGTAAGCATGAAATAGCAAAAACTCAGATTTCAACACAAGATACTAAGTAAAAATGAAGCGTTGTGCTTGTGGGATGTGGCTTAATTAATAAATGCAGGTCAGTTAGTACATACGTACTGGTATCAAACTTCAAGCCACTCCTTTGAGCACTAAGGCCACGCTGGTAGCAGTATCCAATATTCGTGATACAAAGAAGCGACTACACTGAAGCTGTGTAGTATTGTCCTCTCAGAGGACAAAGAGTTCGCTAAAAACAAACTTTTTGACCATTTAATTTAGTTGCAATTACTTATCTTTGATTCGTCTAGTAAGTAAAATCATCAAATTTTATCCAAAACCAAAAAAATATGACACAACGTTTTGCCATCAGGACAACATTTCTTGCACTGCTAGTCTACCAAAAACATTCTTTTGAAAAAATTACCAACCCCAACCCCCCATAAATTTTCTAATGGTCCTTTTCTTGGTTACTTACAGGCGATAGAGCAGCGTTTTGTGCTTCGTACACCATAGCTTCAACACATGGAATAAAGTACCCAGTTTCCATCTGGTCGCAATTTGGACCGGAGAACTTTGGTCTACAGTCGCATTTACCCTCCGAGTTGCAGGAAGTGTTAATGGACCCAACGATATCGCAGGCACATCGCGATTGAACTTGACCAATCGAAACAAAGAGACCAGCTACGACGACAAACACGGCGCTACGGAAAGCTTTACCTGTGGAAGCCATCTAGTGCAGTTCTTCTTAAAAGTAACTGTTGATACTTGTTTACTACAAAAGTTGGTTGTCGAGTTCCGTTGAGCCGCGAAGTAAAATATCTTTACGAATATCTGTCTGCAACCCGTTTGAAAAATGGTAGATATTAAAACTTTTCCACAATGTAACAAAATGAAGTTTACTAACAGGAAAAGGCAATTTCTGGTTTGAAATGGTGTTTTTAGAACGAGCACAATTAAATACAGGGCAAGAAATTGTTCAAAATGTGCCGTCAATGGCTCAGGCTTTATAATTTACTAATTATGCTGAGAGCGAATATATTGGCATTTGACCTTTGCGTGTCGCGTTTTCGAGTATATATCAAAATCGGTGTTCATTAGCATTTCCATTTTGAATGTCATTAAATAGCTCTTACTAAAGAAATGGTATGGAAAGTTATTAATTTATAATCGTAAAACGTTTATAGTGTAGGGACAATAAAAATTTCCGTTTGTCAATCAAATAATCGACCCAAAGTTTCTCACTGAGTGTTATGACTCAATCTCGAACGGTTTTTCTTATCGACTAAATTCGTCACGATATCCTAAAATAGTTACCATGTTTCACAATAAGTAAAAGTTGCATAATATAATACTGTTGTGGTACTGTTTGATTTAATAATAACTGATTCCCTATAATTAACAGGTAACCACAGAGTACCTAACTTTCTCAGCCATATCATAAAAATAAGTTAAAAATAAAAACAAATTGGGACTTGGAGAGAGAAACTCTGTTCTTGGATTTGAAAACTTTGGACCGAGAGGTCTCAATTGAGTGACCTGCATAAATGCCAATGTGTTAGTGGGTCTTTATGTCAACATGTTTTAAGATACCATTTTCATACTCCCGGCAGTAAAACAAAAGCTTTAAAGATACAATATTTGATATTGGAATCAATCAAAGTAGAAACATTTTTGTAAACGAACTTTCATTTAAATGAATAGTGATGAAAATCTACTAAAAGCATTATTAACACAAATTAACAAACCATGTACATGTAAACTTTCTAATTTCCACCTTCTTCGATTAAATTTGGGTTCTAGACTAGATCAACGTTGAGTGCCTCGCGGACCGAAACATATATTTTATCTTGTTTATAATGTTTTAAGGATAAATTTATACTAAAGCTGATCTCAATTAGTATTTGACTAAAATAAGCTTGACATATTGCCAATGGGCGTCACAGTGACTTATTACTTAATTCAAGTGACTCGTTTTAAAAACATTTTTGCTGCATTTGAAACACAACATCTGAGACTCAAGTTTTCACAAAATAGCCTAATTTAAACTTACCGTTGTCTTTTGTTGTTACAACAGAGAACCAACCCCTCTCATTTTTGCCATAAGTATCATAGTTGTCACGTACTTAACTTAAGTTTCTGTACAACGAAATGCTTTGGCATGACGCCAACACTAAGAGCCACTTGCCATTTTGAGTCTATCAATCAATAAATTGAAAAAACTTATATTACGCCTCACGCATCACTTGGTTTGCTTTTAAAACTGCTTTGATTGGAAGTTACCGTAAATTAAAGAGGAACTCCAACGTCATTTCCTCAAGAAATAAAGCCTAAAGATCAACAAGCTGACTTTGTACATTGAATTTGTCTCTGATTTAATTTTGTTTTTTAAAATTTATTTTGACGTAAGGTTCATAAAATATATCTATATCTATATATATATATATATATACAAAAGTATACAATGTGCCCTCCCGGTTACCACCATAATTAAATGGCTTTATCAGTTTATGGCAACTCGTGAACTTGGGCACACGATGTACGGTTACACATTGTAGGATTGCATTGTGGATATATATTTTTATCCACTTTCTTAAAATAATGGATTAACGCATTTCAATATTGAAGAAAATTGGACAACCGACTAGCCTTAACATTTGTACTTATTCAATCTTTACCTTAGTAAAATGCAAAACCACCCGAACTCATCTCCACGGTTTGGCCAGAACCTGCACGCATGCGCACAGCTAGCTTAACCCAAGTAACTACAATGTAAGTAACTGGAGCAACCGTGGACAGCTGTTTCGTCCTTGTTAGGACTCATTAGCACGGTAGAGCGTTTCAGCCACAAGCAAAGAGCTCAGAGAACTTCTTGCATGCATGTGGGAGCTCGGTTGGGGTATGCCAAACATACCTCAGGCAATGCGTGTGGAGAGAGGATCCAAGAGAGCAGTTACTTGCATTGTAGTTACTCGGGTGAAGATGGTTGTGCGCATGCGTGCAGGTTCTGACCAAACGGTGGAGTTGAGTTCGGGTGGTTTTTGCTTTTTACTGTTTTAATCTTTACCTTGCAGGTTTTTAATTTAGCTCCATATTTATAATTACAAGCGCCGACCTTTAATTAACCATGTGAAAATCAAGAAATTCTACATCCGTTAGAATTAATGCCAACTTTAAAAAAGCAAGTGAAGAAAAACTACAGATAGACATGTGTATGAACGTCAAAATACCAAAATACAGTTTTGAAGAGATCAAATGAAAAAACCTGCCCAAAAGAGCTGTGGGGTTGGGTAGGAGTTAACTCGGAAGATACAGCTAAAACCATTCCTGGTTTTTATGGAGAAAGTCCGACAGCGAGTTACCTTGCATTTGTGTGTTGGCTTACCGCTCATTAGCACTACGCATGCGTGCAGTTTCATTGTTTTTTTCTTAGCCTTGGAGACAAATCCGGTTAAAGTAGGTTAGACACAGCTACCTTCAGACCAAAGGCAAGCCATCGCTACCCTTGAGTTGTCTCGGCTGTCTACGAAAGTTTCGAGTTTGTCATAGAGTGAGTGATATTGTTGGGAAAAATGGGGTCGGTCAAGATATTAGATAACTCAATCGCGGACAGGAATAAACCAACCCTAGCCTTCCAGGCAACTCGCCTCATCTGAGTAATCAAAAACAAGACTCTGATTCTTCCCTCTAAAAGAAATGTTGGGACTTCGAATCTCCCAATGACAAGTGTCATATTTACGTTTTTTGGTTCCTCGCTACATTTTAATTAAGTATCAACGTTGAAGCATTAACTCTTCTTTCAGTTTTGAATACAGTGTTAGAGCCTCTGGGTTCAAAAATCAGCCCCGTTTCCGCTTCCGCTTCCACTTCCACTTCCTAAGTGTTAAAAAGAAATAAAGAAGATATTAATGTTAAGCTTAACCTAAAAACCTATGAGCTTAGAGACTGATGAAGCCAAAGTTTATTTCCGATTTCTGTTGTGTCAAGTGAATGAGAGCCAGTCTCTGGATGGAACACTAATCCGTTGCAGGTTAGCTTGCAGTTGTAGTCGCTACTGGTTTTATTGTTTTCTCAAGGATAGAAAACTTTGCCGGAAAAAAGGTCATTCAAATGATCAAAGCTTGCGAAAGCGCTGACCGAGATGTTAAAAGAGTTAAAAGATGTAATATATGTTTGTAAACTCAACCAAAAAACAAAATCTTTTTACCAGATTTCTAGTAAGTTTCAAAATTTCTGCTGAGAATAAACCAGATTTAAATTTTATAAAACAATACACTGGTTTACCGACTTCGCACTCCACGTTGCCCGGCCAATCACAGACTTTTAGAGTGGGGTTGAATAGAGTTCCTCCTGGACAATCCTTGTTAAATGTTCTATGATGTGCACAGTGGATGAACCCATCGCATCTTTTTGGATCGGCATAAATGCCATCATTGCGAGTATCACAAAAGCCTGAAGATTCTAAAGAGAAGACTCAGTGCAGCAGGTTTTACTTCCATTTTTGGATGGGTATGTTGAGGATCGTGATGATGGATAGATGAATGGATGGATGGAGGGATGGATGGATGGACGAATGGATGGATGGATGGATGAGTGGATGGAAGGATGAATGAATGGGTGCATAGATGGGCGGATGGATGGGTGGATGGAAGGATGGATAGATAGATAGATGGTTGAATTGATGCGTGGATGTATAATACCAATAGAAATTGGACTAACCAAATTAATATCAACTGTTTAAATTTTATAAAACAATACACTGGTTTACCGATTTCGCACTCCACGTTGCCGGGCCAATCACAGACTTTTAAAGTGGGGTTGAATAGAGTTCCTCCTGGACAATCCTTGTTAAATGTTCCATGATGTGCACAGTGGATGAACCCATCGCATCTCTTTGGATCGGCATAAATGCCATCATTGCGAGTATCACAAAAGCCTGAAGATTCTAAAGAGACGACTCAGTGCAGGGTGGGTGTGCATTGAGGATCGTGATGATGGGTGGAGGGATGGATGGATGGACGAATGGATGGATGGATGAATGAATGAATGGATGGATGGGTGGGCGGATGGAAGGATGGATAGATAGATAGATGGTTGAATTGATGCGTGGATGTATAATACCAATAGAAATCATGTTACCTTTAACTTAAACAAATAGAATGCAAAAACATAAAGCCCTATTTTTTTTTCCGGTCAAGTCTAACTGGTCTGTTATGACTATACAAACAAACGTAAGCTCAAAAACTACAGTCTGTATATATGTATATAGAGTGTCGTTTGTTAGACAAAACCGAACTAACTTTCTCTGAATGCATATTTTATTACTCAGGTGCCAAAAATTTCTTCGATCATGAGGAACTAGAATTAAACAATTTTTCCACCTTTTAATTTGGCATTTCTGAGTTTAGCTGAGCGAGAAATAGCTCTTTAAAACTTGTTCCTGAACAAGATACTAATCGATCGAAGATCAGCTCTATAGCTAAAATCTTAACTGGTTTTGGTTCGGTCAAGAGGTTTCCAAAATTAGGTTCAACCATTTAATCGCAGGTCACTGCGCTGGCGACAAGGAAACAAATCCATAAATTAGACGGGTCAACACAATTATTCGATCAAAATTTAAAAAAAACAAAAACATAAGCTCTGCTAAAGCTAACTCCTTTTACGAGTCTAGTGACCCATCGGAGCCGGCACTTATCTCCGATTTCACAAATCCATCACAGGTTAGCTCCCCCCTGGACGGGACACTAATCCATTGCAGGTTAGCTCCCAGCCGAAGCTACTGCTCATTTACCGACCTCGTAAGGATGGAAAGCTGAGTAAGCTTTGCATGGTGGAATAGAAGGTCACACAAATGTTCAAATTTCGGAAGCGCCGGAGATTGAACCTAGGACCTTGTGGATGGTAGGCAGAAATCTTACCAACTGTGCAAACACGTTTTTGAGGGTGTCTGAAACTAAAACATGGCGGAGATCGGCCCATTTTCCGTGCTATAGCTCTTTTCTTTCTTGCTGTACTTTTTACAGCTTTCAACAGTTTTGATAAAAACTTTTTTCCTTAAAATTCGTAACACCGTTATTAAAAAGAAAGCGCAAAACGGTCAAGTCTCACTCACCTCCACAATTCACATTACTTGGTGAATCACAATCCATTTTTTTGACATTGAATTTTGTTCCTTTGGGACATTTATGGTTGAAACGTTTTCCATCGAGACATTGAATGAATCGAGCACAATCAATAGGGTCAGGAAAAAAACCATTCTTTCCCTTACAAGAAAAACCTAAAACAAATATACTTCTTGTTTATCTTTAGAGAGGGCGATATGTGATATTTTATACCTTAGGATAAATTAGATGAATCGAACATAATTTTTCTCTAAACATGGACAATTTGTTCGAAATATGCCGTACGTGCATGTCATAAATTGAGGTTAATGTTGTTTCTGATAGGCAAGTTGCACGACGATCAACAGAAGTAATCTCAGTGCGAGAGGTCTGGGAACAGGCCCGTACGCAGGATGGGGGGGGGTGCGCGGAGTGCGCACGCTCCCCCCCCCTCCCAACGGCCGTAAAGGTCCGCAAAAGTCCACTCGATTATAAAAGTAATGAATAGATATATATGTTAGATACAATATGTTCGGCGTTCTAGATTCCGCCATGAGCTCACATTTTCATTAACCTTTGAGATAACGATGAAAAAAAATTTGCTGAAGAAAACAATTTGTCTAGCACAAAGAAATTTTTCCTCTTTTCCAAGCCTTTTTAAGAAGAGGAAAATGTATCGAGGATTTGGAGGATGGGGGGGAAGTGGTTCCAAAAAATTTTGTTCGCACCCCCCAGCAAAATTTCTGCCCACGGGACAGGGGGGAATGTTGGAAATCAGATGCCACCAAATTCTTAGACTTTTCCTAAAACGTAGCGGGGAAAAGATATTATAGTAAAACTTTGTGAACTCGTAAAGCTTTTGTTGTGAAAAAAGCTGGTTTATACATAGTGCTATTGATTTTCTGTAAAAGGCAACGTTAACTTGTCATATTAGCCAAAAAAAAATTACAATTTTTTTTTTCTTACCTGATTTACTTAGGGCATCCTGAATTCTGCCAAGTTTGGAGCATTGCGCAACAACTGTAGTAGTGTAGTAATGGTTAGCAGTTTGGAATTTGCTGTGTTGCATCAGTCTCCTTTTAATACGTCAGACAATTCGACTAGCTACCTAGGTCTTAATTCATTTCTTTTTATGTGTTACCAAAGACGGCAGAACTGCTTCTTCACCCTTTCTTTTGACAATACTTCTATTGTTTTAGTTGTAGTTTTTTTAACGGTAATTATATAAGTAAAAAAGAATTTAACATGAATGGTCGAAGGTATAAGCTTTAGGCTTTTTGCGTTGAAAGATAAAAGATGAAATTTGTCGATCTTTTTGCTCAACCGGGTATTTTCTTTAGTTCTTTTTTAATTTCAAATTTTTTGGCTACAAATTTCTTGAAACAGTTTAAAGAAATTGTATTGGTATAAACATGTTTTTTTAATTTTTTTTGCAAGGTTTTAAAAACATTTTTATAAAACTCTAAAAAGAATATTACGAAAGCAACTGTATTTCTATCCAGTTTGGAAGTATAAGAGAAGTTTAGTGGGAGTATAGGGTCCCTAACTATTTCTTACCGGACAAAACAGCCAAAAAGAAAAAGGTCTTGAAAACGTGCTCCATACTGTATACAAGATATGTGTTACACAAGTGGCTAAGGTGTGCAATATTGAAAAATATTGCCAGTTCTTTACAGATTTTGTCAACAGCTGTTTATATAAACCCGTTTGTATACTGACGTGGCTGACACGTGATAAACATGGAAAGAGTAAGGTAACAAGCATGGCGATGAAGTAGGTATATCAGACAAGTCACAATGCGCTACACCTTTGTCGGTGTTGACTCTAAGCACTCGGAAACAGCCATGTTTACCACCTTATCTTAAATATAAAAGTAAATAATTATTTTGTATCACTAACTACCATCATAAAAAATGTTCAAAGTTGACCACCCTTTAGTTTAGGAATCAGTTGAATTTATCTTGAAAGATTCTCTATTTATCTTAGTAGGTTTAATCAAATATGTTGGCTTTACAAAGGAAAACAAATTTCAAGTTGAGAAAGAAAGTCCGCATAAATTTTCCTGAAATTGTTATGTTTCGAATACGGTGCTTCTCTAGATCTTACCAATTCATTCAAACTGCAAAAATTGCAACTTTTTTTAGAAGCAATAACGCTTCTTTTTCACAACAGTATCTATATTAACTCGGTTTCCTTATGCAACGATTTGTATGAGCAAACCGTTTGTGCAAATATTCTAAAGTAAACAGTATCATAACTGATGTTGGTTTGGCAACGACACATTCTGCCGAGTTCTTGTCAATACGTTCTACAAATTAAAAACCACGTGTACAATTTTTATGACATGACAGTTTTGTGATTGAATTTGTATTGAGCAATGACGTTGCTGTTGATCTTCGCTCCGAATATGCAATTCATGAACCGCGAAAGGAAAAATAAATGACTCTTTAACCTGATTCGGACCCGTGACCTCCCGTGATCCACTAAGGTACAGCGCCATTTACTAAAAGCTAAATCCTTTTACGAGCCTAGTGGCCCATCGGAGCCGGCGCTTTATCTCCGGTTTCTGTAGTCTTAAGCGAATGAGAGTCCTTGAATCCCCCGGGAAGGGACACTAATCCATCGCAGGTTAGCTTCCAGCCGAAGCTGGTACTCATTTACCGACCTCGTAAGGATGGAAAGCTGAGTAAGCTTTGGCGGAAAAGAAGGTCACACATATGTTCAAGTTTCAGCAGAGCCGGACCTCAGACCTTGTGGTTGGAAGACATAGATCTTACCAACTGCGCTAACCACCCGAAATTAACACTTGAGCATTTTAATTGTTTTTATTGTACGATCTGTAGACACTGGATTTGAAAAACAAATTTTAACGGTAAAATGGCAAAAGTTAAAACGAATAATAAAAAAAATCCAAACTTGTCGACAACGAAAATTTTTAATTCCGAGACCCCTCCTTTACTGCATATTGTTTCTAATTAACAATTAGAATACAAGCTCGCAATTTCTATCGCCTGATAGAATGACGAGGGCAAAGCCCGAGTCATTCTATCTATTGGCGATAGAAATTAAGAGCGAGTATTCTAATTGTTTTAGTAGAAATCTCAGAATCAGAAACAAAAGAAGAACGATACTTTTTTGATAAATAATTATTAATTTTTTCAAACAACTTATTGCATTTCTTGTTTACATCCCGCAGACGCTATCTATCACCTGATTGCAGTATTTGCGATAAATAGTGAGTAGATTTCTACTAATTTGTCTTATTCAAACATTAAGTCACTCTTTCATAACTAATTTACTTAAAATTTCGGAGTAAGAGAATCGGGGTGAAGGGAAAAAATCCTTTATAAAATGATTTTCCTTTTCTCTCAGTTTGATAAATTTGTAAGTTTTACACCCTAAAGAATAAGAAAAACTGACGTTTCGGACTAAAGTCCTTCGTCGGAG
>JAOEHV020033393.1:0-17822 GCA_025447995.2 Isaurus tuberculatus | reverse complement strand
ATAAAGCATTGAACCCCTGACACAACTGCAGTAAACTCTGCCACGTGTGTGTAAAGATAGACTTTTGGAACCAAGTACCGGCAGCAGCTTCCGGAACTTTCCCCACGCAGCCCTGATTCTAGTCACAGTGGCAGCCTCGCAGCCACCACCTAGGTAAGTAGTTTAACAATAAAATTTGGCAGATGGTGACATGGTTAGCATAGTTGGTAGTATCTCTGTCTTCCAACCATAACATCCTGCATTTGATCCCCAGCTACGCCATACCAGACTTTAAGATATTGATATATTTTAACATTAAACCAAAAGTGATCAAAAAATTTTGACAAATTACTGCACATGCAATTTTTGTGATTGCCCAAGCACTCGTACAACTTCCATTAGATATGCTTTTAACTTCATAAATTCAGTAACTTTTCAAGAACAATGTCAAAAGTTTACTCAAGAGTTGTCACAGTGTCAATACATATGTATCTTCCCAAATGAGATTTTAGACTTTTTTGACAAAATATAACTTTCCAACCATTGGGCTACCAGCATTTCAACAAAATAAAAAAAATATACAAATATTAAAAAAAGAAACTTTTTACATGTTATTGTCTCTAAAACATGTTCAATAAAGGGCAATGTATGAAGAATAAAAGATATAGCACTAGTTACACAGAACCTGTCTTGTGATCAAGACACTAACCTCCAACTCTTTAATGATGGTTGCAGCATCATTTGTGACAAAAAGTTTTTCCAGATGGTTCACAACCATTTTGTTCATTCCTAAATAAATAACAAAGTTTTGGGAACAAATATGAGTTTGTCAGGTTACCAAATGGATTTTTCAAAATAGACTAATAATGATAAATATAAGTATTAAAAATATTATTATTATTATAATATTATTATTATTATTTGATTTTGCTTTTGATAGCTACTGATGGAAAGCCGCCACCAGGAGACCAAATGCTGATCACGACATGCTAGGAAGAGAGCCTTAACATGATATTGTTGATGTAGTTATTGTTTTAGTAATGTGAACTGTGTGTAATGGGAGCTATATGCAACTGAACACTGATATAAACAGTTCAATTGAGCAGAAATTTCCCATCTTGATGTTGCACATCAGACACTGCCACACTGTCATAAGGTTGATAAGAGACATCAGGAGATGTGCATTAAATAATTATAACAAAAAAACTGTTAAGGGGAGAGGGGATATGGGCATACTGTTAAGAAAGAAAACAAGTGAATATGAAAATAAACTTGAAGTAGTGTTGATAAATGAATTATCATAGCCATTAGGGAATAAAGAAGCTGACGTTTCGAGCATGAGCCCTTCAATAGATGGTCAGCTTCTTCATTCCTACGGCGATGATAAATAATTTATCAACACTACTTCAAGTTTGTATCTACTCGCTAACGCATTTAATAGTTTTTTTAAAAACTATTAACTTAAGTTTGAATATGAAATTAAGTTCTGAACCAAGGAGATATTGTCACTTCTTCAAGACCAATGAAATAGATTTAATACAATTAAAAGCAATTTCTTCATATTTCAAGAGAATTAGAGTCATCTTATAAGTTCAAGTTTGAACAAGCTGCATTTAATTAGATTCCAGTCGAAATATTGAGTTTGTTTTCTGCTGTATGTTTTATTTTGTTCTAACTAATAAAAAGAAGCTGATGAATAAAATCAAACTAGCTAGCAGAGCTCCAGCAGTTCCTGGCATACTTTGAAAGCCTTTTAGAAGTGACCATAAATTCACAGTGTGTTATTCTTTAGGAACTGTAAAATGTATTCATTAACAATCATGATGACTAATGACGGATATCTGTTTTGATAACTGTAGAAAATTGATTATTATTTCAAAAGTTTGTGCTGAATAAATTTGGTTTTCTATGAGTGGATGACAAAAAAATAACTGAAGTTTATAATTTCAAGTTTATGTTCCAAACATTTTACTATAGCTTTGGTTGGGCAAGAAAAAAAAGTTGGATTTCATTGTATGGTTGTTCATTAAATCAAGGTTTGGCTGTATTTGCCATACAGGAACGGTATTTTGTAAAACTCTTACCATTTGGTCCCAGTGAAGACCTGGTTATCTGTGTCAGTTCTTTACAAGCATTTATGTTCCTGAAGATGGCTTCATCAAGGCCCTTGAAATGCTAAGTAAAACAATTCAGTGTTCCATATTTAATGTTGTTTGTGCAGTCAGTAGCAATAAAGAAGAATTAAAACTTTAGTATGTGACCTGTACAGTTAGTATAATAATTATTAAAATAATTCTACATCTGAAAAAGGATTCAGTAAATAAAAGACATTCCTTATCTGGCCTGGGTACAAATTATATGTTACAAAATAACAAAATTACAAAAGAAAAGCACATTCTATTAATCTACACTATAACGAAAATCTTTTAACATAGTTTTAACTCTGAATAATACAACAAAAGCTCGCCTTAAATTCAGTTTTTAAGGTTTTTAAAAATTGATATGTTTTACCTCCACAGCTAAGATACTTAAATTTGCCTTTTGCCAACTGATATTCATGTTGGGATTGAAAGAAACAATAAATAAGTTGGCAAAAGCAAATAGTTTGCGCTGGTACGGACATGTTTTGAGGAGGGAGGAGGATGATGTTTTAAGAAAGGCATTGTGTTTCAAGGTGGAAGGCCAGAGAAGGAGGGGGCGGCCGAGGAAGACCTGGAAAAATCAAGTAGAAGATGAGATGAAGAAGACTGGTTTGAAGAAAGAGGATGCCATTAATTGATCAAAGTGGCGATTGGATTTCAGTGTGTTTCTTAAGGCTTGAGATGTGGTGTACACTAAGTGAGAAAGCAGGTACACCTGGAGTGGGTACGAGGTCATCAAGCGCCAAATGCTCAAGTATCTAGAGAGGTTTGGGGACATCCCCAGAATTATTTTGAACTTTCGAGTTGGGGAAACCCGGTACAGCCGTCGGGGAATGTCGGTACAATTTACCGGTGTACCGGCCTTAAGAAACACACTGCATTTAAAGATCATTTACAGATTAAGAGTAACCTTGTAAGTGATCTTTATTTCCCTGTCACACAGATAAAACATTAGATAATGCTTGGACTAATTGGTTATCAAATTACCAAATGAAAAATCAAATTTACAGCATATCTAACACACACTTCAACTTTCTTTTACTTTCATCAACTACCTTAAATTCGTTTCATTTGCAATAAACTCTGGGTTGAAAGCTTTAATCATTGCCGTAAGTGAAATGCTATAGTGAAAGAAAGGCTGTCAATGGCAAAAGAGCCACAATGTTCTTCAGCAAAAAATCAATTTGCGATTTCAATAGCTTAACAAACTACCACAATGAAATATATACAAGTAAAAAGAAATGTTTGCAGGATGTGGCTGGAATGATAAACACAAGAGTAGATAGCACTCACGTGCTAGTATGTAGTACTTGCAGAAGAATACATTGCATAACAGATACTCAAGCTAAGCTAGCTAAATCCTTAAATGAGCCTAGTGGCCCATTGGAGCTGCCATTTATCTCCAGTTTCTATAGTGCTAAGCGGATGAGAGTCCTTGACTCCCCCTGGATGGGACACTAATCCATTGCAGGTTAGCTCCCAGCTGAAGCTGGTACTCATTTACCAACCTCATAAGAATGGTAAGCTGAGTAAGCTTTGGTGGAAAAGGTCACACAAATGTCGGCAGAGCCAAGGAATCAAACCTGGGACCTTGTGGTTGGAAGGCAGAGATCTTACCAACTGCACCAACCATGCCGCCTTAACAGATACTCAAACTGGAAATAAATATAATGCTAGCTACAACCTTAACTTGTATTTCAAAGGATAATATGGTAAAATTTCCACACTACCCCAACATTCATTATGCATACATTTTATTCAAAAGAGAAACATACCAGGTCAAAGTATTCAGTGTACCTTATGCATACATATAATGAATGTGTGGGGCAGTACGGAAATATTGCCAATAATACTCCTAACTCTAATGGTTAAAAACTTGATTCATTTAGACATCTACTTGAAAATAGAACTCAAAAATTGGTTTCAGTTAAAATAGCGGCATGTATAACTAATATTATGTATACAGCAGTATGGAAATGTTGTCAACGCTAAAAGGGTTTGGCCTTTTTCAACGCAACTGAAAATGTACAAGATTTCGGCCTTGGAATGTCATATATTTCCTTTGTAATATGAAAATAGCATGATAGCTCCTTTTATCGATATATTTTCAAATATTTAACAATAAACACAAACGAATTGGCAAACCTGCAGTAGTTTGATTTTTACAAGGTTTCAACTGACAACTGAAGCTAAGTACTGTACGTCAGGTATTTTATTGATGGTTGCGATTTGATTACTGACTAACACAGTTCTCACAAAAATGATAGAAATGAAAAGAAACGTTAAAAAACAATTTTAAACGAAGATCCACCCATAAACTCAGTCTTGACAACTACACGTGTTTCAGTCAAATTTTCACCTCGCCGTTTTGACGGGAGTTGAAAGTGATAATATAAAATAAAAATAAAAAAATTGTTCCATCATTTTAAAATCTATTAAAAACATGTACGTTTAGTTTAAAAACTTACCCTTGCGCCTTCTTTCATCATATTCTGGAAAACGGTTTTCGGTACATGCATCGCCATTTTGGATAATTTTTAGAAATTCTTGAGGCCGCATGGACTTGTGGGAAACAGTGCCTTCATGCCACCAATTGCACTCTTAGGGGTGGGGTGGAGTGGCGCCTCAATGGTATCAGCTTCTTTTCACATCATTCTTGCCAGGAAATCTTTTCCATTTTCATGCTTTCATTTTGATTACAATCTCAATCTTTTTACGAATAACGTTCATTGACATCTAAGCTTTCAAACTTGTATAAATTTCTTCTTTTCTAGTAGCTCACTAACGAGTTGTGGTCTTTGGGGCCTCAAAATGACTGCTTAAAAAACATAACGCCTTGACCACAAAGGTCAACGAAAAGAAAAGAGTTTGGTGTATGAATTAATGAATATATAAACATATTCTGTAAAAATGGCAAGAGAACGAAAGAAGTGTTTCAGCACTTATGTCACTTATCAACTTACTTATCTACTCACTGAAGCACTTCGTTTGTTCTTTAAAAAACTGTTTAACAAAGAAATGTGTTTAACTTTAAGGAGGATTGATGCTAGAAACAAAAGATTTGAAAATGGTTCGTGTTTCAGTTTTTTGAAAGATTTCGGCTATTTTTCAGAATATGTTCATATACTCTTTAATTCATACACCAAACTCCTTTCTTTTTCATAAGACAATAAATTTACATCATGTAATTACATCATGTAAACCGTGTAAGTTGTTGTGTATTGCATTAAATTTACCTCCGCGTCACTTTCAAAGGAAAGAAAGGTGAGTTGTCATAGCAACAAGGTACAATGTCTCGTGAAAGTGTTGAAATCAAAACTGTATTTTGTGAGTCTTTCTCTGTGTTTCAGTTGACTGATTTAAAAAATAACATATTCGTTATTAAAGAATACTTTTTCAAAAGTATAGAACAAACGAGCAGACACTAATCTGCCCTTTCGTTTTGTGACAGTTTATTGACATTTTGGCAATTTTTCAAAATGAGTCAAGTTCTCTATCAATTTAGGGAAAAAAAATTTCTAAAACATTTGATTTGAAAATGTAAGTAAAATTTTCTGAAATTTCTTTCATAAACGACGAATTTGATTGTTTTTAAGTGCATTGATCGAAAGCTAAGCATTCATAAACATAGAAATTGGCAATAAAATTTTGATGATTAGTTCGAGTTAAAAACAGATTTCGTTTATGTTTTTCAAAAGAATATTTAAGTGGACAAAAAAATTGCATAATTTCCCCTGATTTATCACTTATACTTCTCCTTTGCTGAATTAAAAAAGAAATAAACAAAAAAACCTATTTTATTTCGTGCAACAGGTCCCATTAAGCTTTACTTTCAACGCGGTATTAAAATGTTCAGCTGTTCGTCGACATTTGCATGGCTTCCATCCGGGTACATTTTATTGTTTATTGTCCATTTCGGGGTAATAAAACAAACCCAGTTGTCAATCAGCTGTCAAACATTATTAAGGCTCCGCCCCATTTTATGCCCGCACAATGTAAATATCCATATACTAGGATTAGTTATGCGTAAAGCGTCAGGAGTTTTCAGTCGGAGTGCGAGTTGTTTGCGTGAGGGTGGTCGTGAAATTTTTGAGAAAAAGCAGTAAAAATGCCACACAAGGGGGGAAGTAAGCAAAAACAGAAAGTAGTTGTTAACGGTGCTGCTTACCGTGATCCAAAAGAAACAGAAAATCATGATCAAACGGATGATTTCATTTCTTGTTGTCTACCAAGTGGTTGCCAAATAAATACTTCCGTCAATCTATCGCGAGCTGTTCGCGTCATTTGTAACAGCGAATCGTGCAATCAGAGTGGATATATGCACACGGAATGTTTTGAAGCATTCGAAGATTCTATTTTGGCTCACCTACGTGGTACAGGCCGAGCAAGGAGTTGGTCAGAAAAGCAAAGACGCCAAAACATTTGGACAAAGAAGGGGTACGACCTAGCGTACAAGTGCTGCGCTTGCTTGTGCGAGAAGGGACACCTCAGAAAGGATCTGGATTTTGTCCCCGTCGTGCAAGAGGAAGAGCAGGCACAGAACAAAGCCAAAAGAAAAAAGAAGAAACCAAATGATAAACCGGTTATAGGTTGTGCTACGAGTACACGACCGAGGCTGAGCTCACAGTCTTCCAACTGTTCCGAAACATGCAGTACCTCCTCTCCAACCGAACAGCGCTCGCCCAACTCACCCGCACCCAAAACACCTACCAAGAAAACAAGATCTTTCTCTGCAGCTTCAACTTTAAGCGACTATTTCTTTTCCGATACAGCTAACGGTAATTCTGCGTGCAGTGCTGAGGCTCACGAATTAAACGCCAGTTCAAACTTTCTACGCAGAAGCGACCTCAGTTCGTTTCTCAATGTTCTGCCTCGACACAAAGTCAACCCGTATCATATAAAGATGGAGGAAGACAGTTCCTGTGATGAAGCAAGACAATTTGTTCTCTCGACGCTTTCTGCCCGATATATCAGCACGGTTAGTTGTGTCCTATGTCAGTCCCAACTTCCTGTATTCGATAAATATCCGCTAGTCGATGGGACTTTCTTTTTAAGCCCAAGGAAACTATCGCCCTCATGTGTTGACGTTTCTCAAAACGGGAAAATCATTTACCTATCAGCTGTTTGCATGAGTTGTTTGGAAGGTGTGCCCAACCCTATAACATGCAGGCTTTGCAAAAAGAAATGGAATGGATCGACGCATCAGCTAGGAACAATGTATTCCTACGATATATTTGCCGCATCGCCTTGCTGCCAACAACGAGTTGCTTGTCAATCTTGCAGAAAACCAGTTGTTGACCTTGGCGAAGGAAAAATATATTTCTCAGAATTTTCTCAATCTATCCGGTGCCCCCACTGCGGTGTTTCGGCTTATCACTGTATAAAACCAATGTCTTCTTTTGAAACAAACGGAAGAATCGCCTTTTGATTACGGCATCAGCCGCTAGAATTTATTTAGAAACGTGGAGAATAAACATTCATAAACCATGCTTAAAGCGTTAATATCGTGACTATTGTTGTAAAACCGAAAGTTTTGTGGTCCTGGACCGGTTATCCGTGCAGTATAAAACAAGGTGTGGTTCGCCATTTTTAAAACAAAGTACGGTTATAAATGAACTTATTAGAGTTGTTACTGTTAGCAATACAGTAAGACAGCGTTTGACCTTTGCTTTCGGAATACGGTTGTAAATTTTTTTCTCTCAATAAGTAAAAAGAAAGTAAAAGTATTACACATTTAATCAAAGAAGGCTGAAAAATAGATATTTATGTTTGAAGGAACTGTTGAAAAACTGATATGAAAAAATTGCTTTTTAATTTGAAGTTATGAGTCACCAATAATTTGCATATGACACTAAATGAACAAAAAATGATTAGTGTTCATACTACTACAGCTTAATTTTGGCTCTAAAGAACAATAGAATTCCTCATGATAATTTTTGTTAAAATTATCTAAGAGTTATTATTCAAAGCACTCATTCCAAAAAAGCAATATTGTATTTACCAACTGTCGTTATCAACTTAAAGTTTTGACCTTTATCTAAAGAAAATAACTTCTATGGTGAAACTTTCAATGTTTTATGTGATCCTGTTATAAGATGTAAACTATAATATCCGCAAGGTCGAAAAAGGCTTTGTCTACTGGCATTTCAATAAAATTCCAAAACTATTACTGAAATTACAGGTCATGTATCTTTCAATATTAAGGATGAGAGGCTATATTAGGCCACATAAAAAAAATTAGTTGGTTAGCATCCCCTGCTTGCTCACAAAAAAGGGCCCACTCAGGAGTTTTTGTTTGTTTATAAAACCCAACTTTTATCAACTATAAAATAGTAGAAAATCGTGAGCTTTTGCAACTTTGATCCTGCGGTATGAATCATATTGTTGAAAATATATAAAAAAATTAAGAAATATCTGTACTGCAAAAGTAAATCCAGTTTCCAAAAGGAAAAAATAGTATAAAATAGAAAAAAAATGTCTGCTTTCCTGCTTTTTGGCAAATGCTAAGAATGCTAACCAACTTTTTTATGTGGCCTTAGGTTAGATTTAGGGAATTTGATATTTTATTTTCAAATTTCCCACCATTTATTTATGGTTTTCTTTGAAAAATACTCTATTTTCCTCTACATTACTTTTACATTTTGCACTGGAAAAAGCTGTCCATAAAATAAATAATACATAACTGAATAGAACATAAACATTTTATCAGCCACTTACATTTGAGGTGTCTTTATTTATTTATCTTCTTTTTCTTTTCTTTTTTTTTTTTTTGGGGGGGGGGCTTCTTGCATTCAAATCACCTATCAGGGAAACAGGTTTAAGATTGACCCACTTCTGCAATGCCTCCCCTCCTCCCTAAGTATTCAAATCTCCCATCCCTGGGGGAGTGAGGTTAAAGATTAAACACATATCCTTGTTCTACTTCTGCCATGCTTCCCCTTCGCAGTAAGGATTCAACTTGTTCTTTTTATGCCATGCATACCCTCCCCCCCTAATGATTCAAATTTCCCATCCCAAAAAGAGTCAGGTTTAAATGTCCTTTTTCTACTTGTGCCATGCATCCCCTCCCCCCAAGGATTCAAATCTCCCCTCCCAAACAGAGTCAGGTTTAAATGTCCTTGTTCTACTTATGCCATACATCCCCTCCCCCCAAGGATTCAAATCTCCCATCCCAAAAGGAGTCAGGTTTAAGACTATACACATGCCCTTGCTTTTTCTGATATGCCTCCCCTCCCCCCCAAGGGTAAATATTGATAGGTGTTGTGATTAAGAACTACAGGAGTCCAAATTCTAACATCGCAATTGATGTATCACACTCCAAATGGAAGAATGTGTAGGTTCAGGAAAGACTTAATCTAGCTACCACCAAACATACTTAGTTTACTCAAACCTTATATAACAAATTTAAGGCAGCTTTATTTAATTCAAAACAAACATGCTACAAAAACAAAGACAACATCAAAGATCACAAATGGAAAACAGCTGCAGTCAAAACTTTGTAAACCTTCACAAATAAAAAAGACAGACCTTATAACTGATCAATTGACTGAGATACAATATTTTTTTTTATTAAAGCATAACTTTACCTGAAAACAATCAATTTTACAATAATTAACTGCAGGCATACAAACTGGTTGATTAATTTATTAAGTTAAAGCAATTGCAATGTACAGATCCTGACAACTAAAATATTAAAAAAAGAAAATATTCCCTTACAATACATTAAAATTTAATTATTAATGAAATTTCTCTGTTTCCCATCTTCAAAACTTGTAATCTATACTTGTGAAAACAAAATTACCTTACATAATTACAACATTTCAAAATCTTTTGTTCAATATAATTTTTTTATCTACAAATATATTAAACAAAATATTACATTTGGTACTTGGAGATAAAAATATTTTTATCAAGTTTTAAAGGGGGAAAGATAGACTTGCATTTGTTTAGTATTATTGTACTGTCGTGAAACCTAACCCAGGAACTGACTGTAAAGGAGTCAGTGAGGCTTGTTGAAAAATGCATATAATCAGGATAACGTGAGGAGTTAACCATGCTGATTGGGTGACAGACTGATTGCCCTTGAGGAGATGACATAAGACATTAAAAGATGTGCAGCAACAGCAAATAAAAACAACTCTTTTTAATAAACCATATTCCCAGATATTAATATTAACATACCAAATAAAGTTTTTTATCAAATTATTTACTAGGTAAAGTACATCGTTTAGAGCAATAACCCTGCCTGACCTTTAAAAGCTTTTACAGTCAGTCAAAATTTTAGTAAGTACTGTACAAACAAGCTTAATACTGAATGACTTTGACAAAAAGAGAATATATTATAAATTAAATGATGATAACAAAGCAGATTGTTTAAACATTAATTTTTATAGCTAATTCAATGCACCAACTTATTCATCTTTTTTTAAACAAAGCTTTGAGTTTGTTTTAAAAATCTGGATGTGTGTTTCCCACCCAAGAGGAGAGGGGTGGAGAAGGAGTGGGGGTGGGATGTTTGGATAGCTGTTGAGGCAAGTAATGGGAGAACTTATTTGCAAGCTGTGAATAAGCTGAGAAAGAAAACCAACAATGTTGCTTTCTTTTTCATTTATGATTCTGCTTTCAACATATCTTCAATTTCCTTTTCCCAGGCTGCATTATCATCTCCTTCTACAACTTCATAGTCCTGATTGATAAGAAAAATCATGTCATGTTAATTCACAGTATGAAACTACAGAAAATGGAAAATGCACCATTCCTGTTAAAATTGTCTAACCAGACCTAATACTCACATAAATAGAAAAATAGTGAATCAAATAAAGAGAGATCAGGCATTGTCAAGAAAGGTTTGCTGTTTCCATTAATAAAACTCACAGGTAATGATGACAAAGATGATGATGATGATATAAGTGTTGATGAAAGTGATAACAGTGACATTAACAACAAGGATGATTAATCTGGCAATGATGATGATAATGATGAATGTAATGATGGTTATTGTTATAAAGATGATGATGTTGATCTTGATGTTGAGTGTGATATGATGATGGTCAATTTTAAGTCAGCAATAACTTTAATGATTGTGATGATGATGATAAAGATGAAACCAGGTTGAAGAAGATGATGGTGATGATTTTGATAAGGGGGATCGGTGGTGATAATGTTGATTACAATGATGATACTAATGGTGATACTATAATGATGATGATGATGATGATGGAGATGATGAAGAAGATAGTGCTGATGATGGTGATAATGTTGATTATAATGATGATACTGATGATGATACTATAATGATGATGATGGTGGTAATGTTGATTACAATGATGATAATGATGATGATACTATAATGATGATGATGATAATGTTGACTACAATGATGATACTGATGATGATACTATAATGATGTTGATGGTGATGATGACAATGATGATTATGATATGGCTGTTGATGATGATGATGTGGCTGTTGATGATGATGTATATGATGATGACAATAATAATGATACTGAAGCCGAATATCACTATATACCTGAAGTTCCTGCTGCAGTTCTTTCTCCCATTCTGGTACATCTTCATCCACTACTTCTTTTCCACTTGCTGTAATCAACAAAAACAAGTTTCCATTTATTGTTCTTTAGATGGTAAACTTCAGATAACACATAGAGAAAATTTTATAAAAATAAAACCTAAAATTTTTATTAACTGGTATTAGTCTTTATCATAAAATCACATTTTATCTTCACAGATTCCTCTCTCTCCCTCTATCTGGTTTTACGTCAGTGAATCCACCTAGTGGCAGGTATGAAATTGCATGGTAGCAATATCTTTCAAGATCACCTTCAGTTTCCTTTTCTCAGGGCTGCTGCTGGGTCGGGTTGAACTCCCGGAGGTTGCTGCGGATGACTTCCACCCAGGTCTTTCTCGGCCGACCTCTTGAAGGTCTAAGCATTTGAATTATATATAAAAGCTGAACATTTACCTTTCTTAGAAGGAATGGCTCCATCTTTCTCTGTTGCATTATCTTGTGATGGTTGAAGCCTTTCAACTCCAATCTGCCTCAGATCGTCATGGCTGAGTTCTGAAATAAAATTTAAACAAAATGAAATAAAAGCTAGTTGTCCATCAGATAGAATATCAATAGTTAATATCCAAAAACTTCATTAATTTTAATATTCTTTTTGATACAGAGTTTAAGAAAAAAGTGTTAAAAATTTTACACTAAAAGTTATTACTGATAAAAGATGTTTCAGAGGCATTGATACCATCTGCATGTTTATGTAAAGCATAATTTGGAACAGTTTGATAAATTTGTAAGTTTTACACCATAGAAGAAAGAAATAAATCTGACGGACGTTTCGGACTGTAGTCCTTCATCAGAGTGAAGTGTCCAGAATTTTTAATTTGGAACAGTTTTACACTACAATAGTCATAGTATATTTTATTTTAGTCATTCAAGCAGTAATTTCTTCACAAGGACCGGCTAATGTTACTCGCAAACACTGTTAAGATTTCCCAACAACAGCAAACATGTCAACCCAAAATGTTACAGTTTGTGGAAGAAGAAAAACACAGGGATAAAAAACTATATATCACTGGTTAATGCTAATCAACCTTTGAAGAACTGAGGCTTGAAGCCTAAACTTGTAGCCATCATATCCTATAGCTATTAGTTATGACCAGAAGCAAATAACATATGTAACACAGAGTGTTATCTTCCTCCCCAAATCTCAGTTTTTTTGTTTGCTTTTATTGACCTGCTGTATGCTAAATAAAGGTATTTTTCAAATGTTCTGAAAGCATACATAAAAAATGAAGTCAAACAAATCTGACCTGATTCCAAGACTTCCTGATGCTCATCACTGACAAACTCATGTTCTTGGAGGGGTGGGCTGTCAGGCGGAAGTTGATCTTCCAGCTGAGAATAGGATGATTGTATGTAAGATTTTTCAAAAGTAATTTTAATTAGTTATATATTGCAAAAAATCCTAAAAAACAGTGAACACTTGCATGCTAGTATCACATACTTGTAGCCATTATTATTGACACTAAGGCCACAATGGTAGCGAGCATTTAAGTTGGAAAAAAAATGAGAGAAGAAAAAGATTCACAACAATACTATTAGATGACTATTGTCCTTTTGATATCATGGCTGGAATGTAAAAAGACAGAAACAAATAGAACAACATGGAAGGATCTGGTGAAGAAGCTATCTCCAGTCTAGTAAAGAGAATTAAAAAAACACTTTCTTGAATGCCAAGGCTACACTATATAATCATTTTAGTCTAGATTTAAAATGATTTAATAATGTAAAATATCACCAAAAATTCCACCCCAATTCAGACCTCCACCTCCGGCGGCCGATACAGGAATCGGCCTCAGTAGGTCCCTGGGGACCCTGCTTCGGGACAACACCACCGCCGCCAGCTGTTCCAGCACCAACTTGCCGGTAAAACGGCGTTTTTGAGAACGTGGTCCACAGCGCTCTCTGCGCCGCCAGACGTGGAACTCCCACAGGTGATACAGAAATTGGTCTCAGTAGGTCCCTAGGGACTCGGCTTCCAGGCGCCACCACTGCGAAATGGACCCATCTACATCCTCCTGACCGGATTTTCGACAAAGTCCATTGCACCTGCGCAGAGGTCGCCCCGCAGCTCTCTGTCGGGCCAGACCTCCACCTCCCACGGCCGATACAGGAAAAGGCTACACCGTCAAACCCACTAACCTTTGATGATTGATGGATATCTTTTGCTGAACTTTCATTTGAATCTAAAAACGGAGATGAATATTAATTAGTCCAAGAAATATTTATTTCATTACAAAATTAACTAATTTTTAATTTGAAGATGAAAATGCTGGGAAGGTTAACAAAAAATAAGCATTCAAAATGTCCTTCACAATTTGAGTCACAGTCTTTAAAGGCATGATAATTATTACACTTAAAAGGGGAAATTAATTTCCTTTCCACCTGGTTAGCCTAGTTGGTAAGGTGCCAGTCAATCGAGCGGGAGGCTCGGGTTCGATTCCCAGCCAGACCAACACTTAGGGTCTTAAAATAATTAAGGAGAAGGTGCTGCCTTTGCTCTAACATCTGCAAATGGTTAGACTTTCGCATCTTCTCGGATAAGGACGTTAAACCATAGGTCCTCGGAAACTTCTGTGTTTGTCTGTCATGTGAAAAGTCTCCATCCACCTTTGAGTGGTAAAGATGGTGTCCGCAATTAGTAGGCCTTTGTGGCCGGCTAAAACAACTTGACACCTAAATAAAGTCATTATTATTATTATTATTACTGTCAGCTTTTATGCTGCAACTAACGTTTTTATAACTCTGGTAAAATTTCCTTCTTACGGCATATATTCAAGATGTAGGTAAAATTCAATATAAATATTTTTTTGAACTTAAATTCAGAGTAAATTTATTTACAAATATGATAAAGCTAACAAAAGAGTAACTATGCATCATTAAGTAGGTTGTCTATTAAACCTTTATCAGCACAGTACAACACTGTTGTATTGAGGAAATTGAAATGTCAGGTTAAATGTCTTAATTGTCAAGAACTATTCGCCAACCAGTGCTGAACTCAAAACCTTCATGACATAATATATGATAATACACTAGGCTTAACCATGTTCTAACATGGCTGGGGGGAACATCCAGCATATCATTATAAATTTTAAACTGAAAAATTTAGAAAATAACTGATATTAAAAGACATCCAACAACACCTTTTCTGTTTCAAAGACTTTTTAAAGACATCAAAAATTTGTTGGGAATTCAATAACTTGTCTAAATATTCACAAATTTTGAGGAATTTAAAGACTGCACTATGAACCCTGTAATAATAGCAATCAATAAATAACAATTTAATAATAAGGGCTGTAGAGGAGGGGGGACATGTCCAAGGTTTAATTACCTATCTCCTTACTAGAAACTAAGTTTTTGCTTTCTCCTTCTTGAATTCCTTTTTCTGTTGCATTACCACATGTGTTTCCTAGTAGGAATAAATTAATAAAAATATAATAAATAAATGTAATCTTTGAAAATAATAGTTTAATATTTAAATAAACTTGTATAATAATTCAACTACAGTATAATACCTGTGGCTGCAGCTAATGACGTCAGCTGTGTTGACTGTTTTATTAGAGATACTCTGTAAAAGTAGTTCCTCCAGAACTTTTCCTCTGTTATTCTGAGATTAAAATTAATAACGGGGACCTAATTAAAAACAGTTACTACCACTCATTAGAAAAAATGTTTTGTGTTAGTCAGAACTGGCAAATATTTAAATGGATTGAATATAAATTTATAAGCTTCTTACTTTTTTGGGACAAGCTTAAATCTCATTTCTGATAAATTCTGATCCTCAGCAAGAACTGCCATGGCAACTGGGAACATGGTCTCACTGTCAAAGTGAAAAGGAACACCAGCCGGGGGATCCCTGAGGAAATTTCTTTCATCCTAACATTAAGAAATAGTTAAAATAAATATTACATGTCGATTAGCTTTAACTAGAAATAACAATTATATAATTAAGTTTTCTGATAAAAAATTCCAAACACTTACTGTTTTACTTATCGGTAATATATAGTTGTGGTTCCCTTCCTTGCCGAAATATGTATTTATTTGTATGAATCCTTGTACATAAAGGTTCTAAGACAGAAGGACACACTCAAATGAAGAAAAATTGGGTCCCAGAGAGCATCCACATTCGATAACTCAGTCTATACCCTGTAACTTGCTACGTTGCCAGCATGGTGAGTCCTGGTAGTGTAGAATTATCACACCTGACAAGTAACCAGAAGACATGGGGGTTCGAATCCCAGTCCGGGCATTCAACCAATTTTTTCGGGTGAGTGTGTCGGAAGGAGAAAAAAGATGTTATGTTTATTTTTTAACTTAGCCAAAATAAATTATGTATTTATTTATTAATATATAGAAAAACTACTAACATTAATTAAGCTTGTTAAAACAAATGCCAACAATCAAATAGCACTTATTCAACTTCTTCAAATGTGGCTGTCCACCATACATTATTCCTCAGTTTAGCTTGGCACGGCCTCAAACTGTTCACAGTATATTTTACAACACAAACCCACTCTCGCCATCCAGTTAGCAAGTAACAAATGAATGAAATATAAATAAAATTTTCACTTACAGTGGATAAAGCCAATATTTGTGTCTTCATAGCTTCCTCTTCATTGTAACCAACCCATGGAGGTACTGCCGCATCTGTTTAAGTATTAACCCTTTCAGCCCCAGGCAATTTATCAAGGTCTAACTTCTCCTTACATAACTCAAACAAAATAGTATGACTTGTAATGAGAAACTTGGAATTGATCAAGTGGAATGAGCTGTGGAAGTTGAAAAGCCAAATTCTTCCAAACTGCTTATATAGACAGTATGGAACTAAGTTGGGAGAATTTGCCAATACGTCATTTGTCGTGTTTGGGGCTTAAAGGGTCAAGAGAGGTGGTAAGGAGGCTATTAACTATTCACGTTTTGATTGAAATATTACAAAAGTATGATAATAATTTTGATAACCTCTTCTCGGGTTCGGCATTAATTAGTTTTCAAAAGCACTGTTTTGAAAAAAAAAACAGCTTTACAGCATCAACAAACACAAACATAAATACATAATGAAAAATATATTCTAATTCTAACATTGCATCAAATTATCTAGAGATAGAGATTTTCATATAAATTACTTACAGGAGGCAAATTTGAGGCTCATAAAATTAATATTATTTCTTTTGTAAGGAAATATATCAGTGCGATTGCTTTATGGTACAAAAAATAGTTTCAAGAATAGTTTAAAAATACAGTGAGTAAATTTTTATTATCATTGCTGTAACTAGTGTAAGGAGTTCAAGTTTTGCCTGAGTTGCTCTGACAACAGGTGATAAGCTTAAAAATTTAAAACCTGAGTTGCCTAAGTTTATGTGATAAATCTACTTGCTTACACAGCAAATTTTAAAACTACAAAGAACACCTTAAATTCATTCAAACCTGTTCTTCTGTTATTTTTCCTTTTCAGAAACTCATCTTGTTCTTTGTTAAAGCTTCCAATAAATGTCTAATAGAAATAACATTTAAATTATTTATTCCATAAATTTATATGATGAATGAATAATTAATTTATGATGATGGCAATAATGATGATGTCAATAATGGCAATGATGATGATGAAGGCAATGATGATGATGAAGGCAATGATGATGATGATACCAATGATAACAATGATGATGATAATACCAATGATAGCAATGATTATGATTATGATGGTGATGATGGTGTTGAAGATGCTGTTGGTGTTTTAATGATGCTACTGGTACTGCTACAGATGATGTAATGATGTCAGGAACATCACAATTATTTTCACTCTTAACTATACCTATTATCGTCAAATGAATACAGTTTCTCAGATAAATACGATGATTAAAATCAATATTCAAAACTTCACCTGTTTTTCAACAGTATCTTTCACAGAATCCTTGACTTTATAAGCTGTACTCGTAGCAACACTTGCAAAGCTAAAAAGGAGATCTGTTGGAATAGAATTAAAATAATTCAATTTAGAGAAACTATTTTTTAGGCAAGGAAGCTTGCTGGTAGCCATGGGGCTAAGTACCGTATTTACCCGCGGATAGGCCGCACCCGCGTATAGGCCGCACCCCAAACTTTCCATGGTTTTCATGGGAAAAA
>JAOEHV020033282.1:7556-17825 GCA_025447995.2 Isaurus tuberculatus | reverse complement strand
AGGTACACCTTCCATCTGCTAGGAGCCACTGTTTGGCATCCGTCCTCAAACTTTTTCCTTTCCAAATCCTCCTTCACCAGGGGTTTCATTAAGGATTTGATCAGGAGGGTATCAGGCTATGACAGCCGGGTAGGAAAAAAGAAAGGCCTAGAGGTCCTTGCCAATCTAGGGGGCGAGGGCATGCTCCCTCATGAAAAGGTTTGGCACATTTCAAGTTGGTTTTCATGCAGAACATTTGTTTTCGCAATGCATCACTAAGCGAAAGTAAATTTTAGCACGTACTACAACCGAGAAAATCGCGGTTCCTTTAAGGGGGAAATAAGTCAGTTTATTTTTGAGATGACAGCATTCGTACTCGGGAAAATTGTACGATATAGTTACAGCACTAGGGATTATATTTGTTCCCTAAATTGTTGAAAGCAGCCGGGCAAAGCTGTGTTCACAGCCGGTCAATATGCCCGGTACCCGGCCCTTAATAAAACCCCTGCTTCACTTAACTCTACCAACTGCCTAAAATGTGACCGTAATGCCCCCTTAAAACAGGGTTATCTATAAAATCAGCACGTTCTAGTTTTTTATAACGTTTTTACGAGAACTTTTAATTCCCTTTAAAATGACTTATCTTTTCTTTTCAATTAACCAAATGAAGTAAAAAATTTCACCTTAGGTACATCTTTTTTTGGCAGTGAAAAACAAGAATGTTCCCCCTGATCTGATCCGTATGAGTCGGTGTCTAGACGATCAGCCATAAAGTCCAGCACTCCTTGAAGCTGAGGGTAACTAAAAAGTGGAACAACTTGTACAACTACCACTGTGTCTGATGGGTTTTCTAGCAAAAATGCCTTGATGGAATAATTACCAATCTGTGTGAGGGGGAATTTTACTGGTTTGTCGGGGGACAATGAGGGCCAGGTAAACGTCGCTTGTGCTGGCAACTTGATACCTTTCACAACATCTGTGTCTATCACGAATGACACGTTCACCCTGAATCGGAAGAAAATACTAATGGTCAATAGTGGATCCTGGAATGTGAAAGGGGGGGCACACCGAGCGCCGAAGGCGCGAGTTTCCTAGGGAGGTCCGGGGGCATGCCCCCCCCCCCCAGAAATTTTTGAAAATTTGAGTTTCGAGAATGGCCATTTCCAGCATTTTAAGACAAATTTCGTACTCATTTAAGAATAATTTCTTGCCCGTAAACTTTGTTCTGATAAAGAGTTTAAATAAATAGAATACGTGGTATTATTATATTCCCTTGGATCCGCTACTGAATACAGCGGACAAAGTGCCTCTTTGTAAACCCTCTAGACTACAAAACTAACAAGGTTCGTAGAAAATCCACTTATTGAATTTCCGAAACGTTTTCATAACTTTCCAAAGCCTTTTACTCCAAATTTCCAAAAACTTTTGATATAGATTTAGCTTTTAAGTTACTTCTAGGATGTGCAGCATTTTACAGCTATTTATCCCATGCCTTAAAAAATACAGCCAATCAGAGGCCTGGAAAGCCGTTGCATATTCTGCGGCATCCAACGAGTAGTATTCCACCCGGCTTTCCCGCCATTACTTGCGAGCGACTATCGAAATGGTACCAAAACTGTGCGCGTACGTTTCCGAAATGGCGCCAAAGTTGTCGGTAAACGTCGTGAGAGTTTCTTGCATAAAGTAAAACTTGTTTTAGAAACTGCGGTTTTAGTTCTTCGTTTTACATGCGGAGCCAAATTAGTTAGTTGTATGTTTTAAGGCATGGGATAAATTAGTTATGCAATGCTTTCTCATAGGATAAGGTGGAAATGCCAATTGTCACTTGTATTTTCTTGACATATTCCACGGTATCCCACTCGAAACTAATGCATAACTAAGTACTATATATGCATTTTCCAAGCAATTGACATAAAAAAAATTGTTTCAAACCTCCTTGTAAGAAAAAAAGCTAACTCGTAAACGCCATACGATGTCCTTCTTATGGTGCTGTTCTTCTATCACACAAAATTGTTAAGAGTTTATAAAGTGAACATCAGTTTATCAACTAAAAAATCAAAAATGTTTCCATGGTCTTTTAGAACAAGAAACAATTTTCCAAATCTCTTTCAGTTCCTTTTAACTTTCAGAAAATTTCCATGACTTTCCAAAAAGGGACGAGACCTGAACTAAACAAGCATAAAGATTGCGATCGGACAGACAAGATAAGAAGTTTGACCTTTAGGTCTACTGCAAAACTAGATGATGAATTAAAATAAAACTCACTATAAAATTCACCAAACCTTAATCTCCCAGATTGTTCATATAAAGAGTAGATTTGCCGCAGTTTATCCATTAACTGTCCATCAATGTCTCCAACATTTGTCGGCAGAGATAAACTTGATAACCACACTAAAAACATAATTAAACAAGCAGAACTCTATTACTTTCAATCCCGAAGTCAGAATATGTTACAAATATTTGAAAATGACAATGCTAACCACCTTGGTAAATCTCCAAGGATTTTCTTTTTTGATTTGGGACCGTTCATTTTTTATTGGGGGGGGGGGGAAGGTGGTGGAAACTTGAAAGGCCTTGTATTTTTTTGATGGCCCACCCTTTCATGTCCGAATTTTTCTAGGTGGCCCACCCCCTTTAATATTTTGCATGACCTCCTCCCACCCCCCCCTTTTAGGCCGTATTTTTTGGGTGGACTCCCCCCTAATTTCCACCAGCCTTCCCCCCCTCCCCATAAAAAATTAACGGTCCCTTAATCGCTGAATTTTTTTCATGGAAGTGATTTTAGATAAAGCTATGATGTTATTTATGATGAACATAATGATGGTGATGATGGTGATGACGATATAAGGACGCTAACGGTGGGTTAAATGATGATGTATATGAGACATTCGCTTTTATGACTCCTTTGTTTAGAAAACATTTTTGAAATCTGGAATCTGCAATCAACATTGACTTACCTTTATTTTGCTGTCCAAGCCCAACGTAGCAGTGAATCTTGCAGCCAAGCTTAGGATCAAACCTAACACTCCCAATCTGTATTAGTGATGGAAAAACAGTACAGTGTTAATATTAAACCAGAGTTCTCCCCACAGCGCGGTACCGTGGCGCTGCGCCGCTCTGCCTTTACTGTGTGCCGCTTTGCTCTTTTTATCCCCAAAATAAAACAAAACGGAATTTAAATGGTTCTTATAAAATTTTTACCAAAAAACAAGCTCGAAACAACACACTTTGCTTCGATCAGTCGCCATTTTCTTCAACTGTCTTTCCCAGGCCACTTTTTTCGGCCCAGGCAGGTCACATGACTTTTGTAACCTTAGCAATGGACTGCAAGACGCAGGCATCACACAATCGGGGTTTTTCCTGTATCGAAGCAACAGTTATGGCGAGCAAGAGGAAGCAAATAAGCATTATTAAAAACTTCTTCTTTATACTCGAAACGTACTTTTTGTTTCCTGTTAGGAGCTAGTTCTGAGTTTCCACCACTGTGTGCAACAAAGTAGAAACGTCCATCAAGGGGATTAGGCAAAACTGACACAACCTTCAAAGGATGTGAGAATGTACTTGACAACACAAGAGTTTGGCTCTCGATTCGACCCTAAAATTCAACAAACTCGTTTAGTCTTCATTACTTCAATATGAATCACAATAATATAACAATCATTTCATAAATAATATATATATATATACATAAACGCATGCGGATACAAAGAACTCAGAAAAAAATCTGAGCTCCAGATGAGAATCGAACCCATGACCTTCCGTACACTAGTCGGACGCTCTACCACTGGGCCTCGGGAACTCATATGGCGAGCAAGGTCACTATATTGGATGTGTGATAAAGTCCATGTGCCAAAACCCAACAGTGACCTTGCTCGCCATATGAGTTCCCGAGGCTCAGTGGTAGAGCGTCCGACTAGTGTACGGAAGGTCATGGGTTCGATTCTCATCTGGAGCTCAGATTTTTTTCTAAGTTCTTCGTCTCCGCATGTTTATATATGTTACTTCAACATAAATCATATAATCAATATTTTGAAAGCAAACACCGAGAGACACAAAGGAAGTAGAAAATGAAGCAATTTCTAAAACTTTTCGCTAATACTTTATAACTCAAATTTATAAAAAAGAAACTAGAAAAAAAAGGTAAACTGAATATGATAAAAGATTTTGATACTTCTACCACTAGCTTCTGCCAATACTAACCGGAAATGACGGCTGGAAAACAACTGCGGTCGGACTGACCGTTACTATACCATCCATGGCTTTCATAGAAAAGGGAATATGCAATGTCTAATGAGATAACAAATATCCGTTAGTATTAATGTTTCCCTTAACAACAAAACCTAACATGAACTCAAAGTCAAAGTTCCAAAACTCTTGTTTAGAGCCATGCATCAGATTCACTACCAGTATCACCAAACTCGCGGACTATTTGAAATCCTACAATCTCTGTGGTTTAGCTACTTCAAGTCTTCAAGGCACTGGTTTTCAAAAATTTTTCTTTCAATAAATACTTGTTCACTTTATTACTGCCTTTTATTTAAATATCAAAATATCAAAACATTAAAATCTCTCGGCCACTTGTCATCGAACTCTAACAAGTTAGAGTACAAAATTATTTATTTGTCTCTAAATACTTTAAAATAGCAGGGTTCAACTGTATTTCAGTGTCAATGTAAGCCAGTTCTTGCAATGTTCATCAGTAAAGTGGAATGATGGCCTACCTCATAATCAGTGAGGATTTCTATATTCCCTGAGTAGTTGCCTTCTTTCTTAGGAACACACAACTCAACAATGAATGATGCTATGTAGCCTGGTTTAACGGATACCTTCAATAGATAAAAAGATAACGACATGATATAATGTATTATTATTTCATAGGTTTATTTCCCAGTGTCTCATATATAACATATACCTTCGCTTTTTTTTTTCTTTACAATTTTTCTTTTTCTTTATAATTTTGTCTTGATCAAATAACATGTCTAACTTACTCGCCGAAATACTTCAACAAGTACAAGTTACAAACTGTTTGGATTCTTGTTTAAAATTGTTTAACAATCAATATTACCTTGTTAGAGTCGGAACTTTCTCGTGCCATGTTTTTAGGTGGTGAATGTGCACCAGCTTTGCGTTGTTTGCTCTCATTTCTAGGTTTAACATCCAACAGTTTTACTGTGAGAAAGTCGACGCTACTTGTGATTTGTGAAACTGTAACCTGTGGAAAAAGTCCAGAGTCCATGCTATAAAGACTTACTGGTGGATACGTATATAGGATTTTAACAAGAAATCAAAAAATAATAATAATAAATGGAGACTTGTGGCTAAGTACATTAGTAGGAACAATACCACAATATAATAGTTACTAGAAACAAAGATGTTCACATTAGGGTTAAATTTGTTGCAGTTTTTTTCGCAATTTGAAACCTGCGTCATTCTGAATCTACAACTTAATATTAAAAAAAAATAATTAGAAACTTTATTGTTCACAAATAAATATTTTTTAACCACTAGTTACCATCAGCATAATTTTATTATTCGGATAAAAGAAGATGAAATAACAAAAGGCTAACAATGTGTTTAACTGATTTTGTTAGGTCAATAAATGCTACTTATTAACCGAGAATGAGGTCATTACAGGGAAATCTCAGACCGAGGCCTTGCTGATTGCTCGGTTATTACAACAAGACAGAGGTCTGAGATTTCCCTGTAATGACGAGGTTAATAAGTTATTTATTATATGGTGTTTAGGCTATTTTCAAAAGAAAACAAAAAAACACCGGAAGTTAATTTCCATATCCGTTTGCGCACGCGCACTCATTTCAAACGATGTTCACTCAGCCGAATCGGCAGTCATCGCGAAAAACAGGCAAAAATGATTTCTTCAAAAGTGAACAATCAAAAAAAATGTCAAAAAAAAATTTATAAAAACCTCATAATGACCGGTCATTACAAGGAAATCTCGCCCTCCCAGCAGCCAATTAGATTGCATGAAACTATCTAGCCATATAATAAATATCATTTGCATTTAAATTAGTTTTCTGTAAATTTAATAGCTAGCTTTCAAATATATTTCCGAGCCCAACGGCCCATGAGGCCGGCGTTTATCTCCAGTTTCTGTAGTGTTAAGTGGATGAGAGTCATTAAGGACTTTAAGTAATGATGTCGGCAACGCCGACGGCGACGGCAAGAAAACAATAGTAAATACAATAACTGCACGTTGGAATGCATCGAGCTGAGCACCTGCACGTAATTGTCGGTAAAAACAGAACGTGAAAAGACCTTTTTTGGAGTTCTGGGCCCGGTTGTTCAAAGGTCGATTAGCACTAACCCAGGGTTAAGTTTTTAATCCATGCTTGCGTTTCTTACGATCCATAAACTGACTTGGCTTGGAAATTTTGGGTTAACAAGTTATTAGTGTTGGAAATTCTGAGCAGTGATCATGAGCAAAGAAAATCTTTCATTGTAAAGAAATTACTCTTTAAATTTTACCTTAACCCAGGGTTAAAGTTAACAAGCTTTTGAACAACCCAGCCCTGGGGACGACGCGGAAGTAATAACAAAAATATTCTCAGAATTTGTTTACCTTCAAGGAGGAAATTTTAGTCGTTTTCGTTTCACAATGTTTAAGATGGAGAAAATAAAACCCTAATGATCTACACAAAAAAGTAAGGAGCAAATAAATAATATATTTTTTCTGAGCCGTCGTCGTTGGCGTTGCCGTTGCTTAAACTTCCTATTAACTCCCCCTGGACGGGAAACCAATCCATCATAGATTAGCTCCCAGTCGAAGCTGGTACTCATTTACCGACCTCGTAAGAATGGAAAGCTGTGTAAGCTTTGGCGGAAAAGAAGGTCACGCAAATGTTCAAATTTCGGCAGAGCTGAGGAACTGAACCTGGGACCTTGTTGTTGGAAGGCATAGATCTTACCAACTGTAAAACTAATATTAAGTTTTAACTTACCTCAATAGGATTTGAGTTGACGACTTTAAGTAGCTTTGTCCTATTCTCACTAGTACCAACTGTACCATACTCTATTGCACTGTTCTCTGTCCCACCATCTAGGTAATACTACCGTTTAAACAAAAAGCTAACTTAAGCATAGATAAATATCGAAATATATTATCTCTGTAAGCCCAACAATTTACATTTAACATGAACAGTGAAAGTGTAATGCTTGTGGAATGTTGCTGGTATAATAATCACAAGTCAAGTAGTAAATACCTACTAGTATCAAAAGTTACAGCCACAAATAAGCACTAACGTCACATTGGTAGCGGGCACGATTACCCCTTGAACCTATCATAACTAATGGTGCCCCTGATGTTAGCAGCCATGGAGAGTTGTTTCGGCCTCATTAGGCCTCGTCAGAACGGCATAGGTCACACACAGACTTGGGTTCTCAAGTTAATAAAGAACAGTGAAAGCATAATGCTTGTGCATGGTATGTGGCTTGAATAATAATCACAAGTATTGGTCAGTTAGCACCTTTGTGATTCTATGGTGTACTTCACCTATCCTCGCGCTAACTGGCAGATAGGGCCTCTAGTACTTGCAGCCACTTATAATAATAACAATAATAAAAATAATAATAATAATAATAATAATAATAATAATATTGTACCATATCCATAAAAAATGGCTATTCATCAACAATTAAAATAAACTGAATATATACAAAATTGTAATTGACTAGGATAAAATTGCGTTATTAAAAGAAATGATATTAACCTTATGGAACCTCAATGACTGGAACGCAGGAGGATCATAGATTATAGGCATTCACAGAACGTGCAGAAAGAGATATGTATTCAGGAAATTTGTTATTTGGGCATTAAAGCAACAACTGTAGCGAGCACTATCCCCTTAATCTACCATAAATAATATCGAGCCTCCTCGTTTGGTGCCTGTTAGCAAGGCATGAGCGTCACCCCTCTGCACGGGAAATAGGGTCAAGAATTGATTATGAAGAAAGGCTAGCACTTGAAAGGTCAGCTCCCTACTGTACTTGTGGCAGTGATTAAACATTTAAACCAAAAAATGATTAAATAATGTGGCGCAAACATACCTTGACTTTGCCATCATAGCAGTGAATTGGAACAGTGAATATTGACGCATTTGTGTAAACTCTCAATATCGTAGAGAAGGCTTCATAATTTTTGTTAGCTTGGAAATGTACGTAAAATGGTGTTAATGTCTTTTGTTGCTCTATCATGGCTGGTTTGGTAAAATTTACAACCTGCAAAAAAAAAAAGATTCTAAACAGACTGTAAAAAATCGTTTTACCAAGAAACTCAAGTTGTTTTTTGTGCCTGTCTTAAATTAATTTTGCGAAAAAATCATAACTCACACTAAAAACATCTTGAACTTCCGTTGGGAATTGTGCATCATAAACAATCATTGGGAACCCAAAGGTGTTGGTGATTGGTAATTCTCGAATGACTGGAAGATATGGTGGCTTGCCTACAAAAAATCTTGTTTTACTGACAGAATATGCGATCGTCCTGTAAGAAGATACAAAAAAGCCATTATCTACAAGAAAAATATGCGTACCTAATATGCCACGTGTGCAGGGTTTTTAATAAGAATCTGAGTAGGTAACAAAACTGGAAAAGTAGGCAGCTATAAGAATTGTTGGAGACTGGGCACGAGCGGAAGTGAGTTACATCATAACACGTGATTAGTAATCCCCACGGGGGGTAAGAAATCTAATTATGGCGGCCGGCTTGGAGGCAGGTTTTTCTATGTATGGAAGAAGTTGGAAATTAAAAGCGTTTATTTTTTGGACTAGTTGTTTATTCTTTCTTGGATTTCTCACAGGATTAACTCGCAAAAAAATGCAAGGTTATTCAGAACCACAGCACCGATTGTCACGAACAATCACAAAGAGCCGCTGCTAGAATAATTTCGAGATAGACGCAAGTTTTTTTTTTTTGTTTTTCATGTTTAAATCTTGGCAAGTCGTAAAGATGTGTGAATTTCGGCAAATTTCGCTAACCGCCGGAAAACTCTGTGTGCGATTTTAAAATAAATATTACAACATACTTTCAACAATTATCTTGATCATATGTATTTATTACTATAGTCATTAGAGTCATCATCATCATCATACAATTACTGTTTTTACAATCATCTGAGTGGTCATCATCAATCTAATACTATTTAATTTGACTTACCCCTGCAAGATGTTAGCTTGGTAGGGAACTTCAAATCTTGGTATATTCTTACTATTGGTTTTAATAACTACTTTGCCAGACCACTGCCTACTCCTTTTTGCATTGTAAGCTAATGACACAAAAAAGAAACAAAAAATGTCAATTGAACATCATTATCTGGCAGAATTATGAATCAGGTTATATATGTTCAGTTATCGTATTGTATTATTCAACATTTTCTGTCTTTTTCTCTTTCTACGCACTTTAAAAACAAAATTAAAACTCAGACTATATACTTAAGTTTGTAGATTAAAAATTTTTGATATTATATTAAAAACTTGTCAACAGATAAATGTTTTAAGTGTTTGGCTTTGCAAGACCTTTCGATCCTCTTCAATTGCTTGCCATCTTTCATCTTCATGTTCAGTTAGTTTACACAGTATGGTAGTATTATCAGAAACACTAAAACACACTGACAACAATACTTAATGAAGAAGAACTTAAACACAAAATGTTAATCCAGCTTTTACTAAGTTTGTTTTGAACAGACTTTAGCCATCCTAACAATATCTTGTAGTAACAAAAATACTATTAGCAACAAATAACACAGGAAAAATACTTGTTTTGCCTTTTCTCTCAAAACAAGCACATAAAATTAATTTTTTGCAATAATGGTCAACCTTTATGAAACAGTAAAATAATACTGAATGGATTCAACTGCGTAATACAAATTATCATTGCTGCAAGATTCAGAACGCAACATGTGATAACAATAGATGCAACCTTTTTATACATGAAGCTTAGTGTTTGAGGCTTAATGTATGATCTTGAATAAAAGATAAAGAGGTTGAAATAATTATTTGAACAAACCTGTGTAAGTAACTGTTGCAACTTTTAAATGTTTATGCCCTGGCTTGAGCACAGTTGGCTAAAACGGAAACACTGATTAACTTTGATAATTCATTTTTATTTTCTTACAGCAGAATCATTACATCTGAAGTTGAGGCTGGTACACACAAAATGATAAATGGAGATGACGATGAAGTTGGAAACATGATCAAGATGATACTAACGATGAACATGATACTAACGATGAACATGATACTAACGATGAACATGATACTAACGATGAACATGAT
>JAOEHV020033183.1:0-17828 GCA_025447995.2 Isaurus tuberculatus | reverse complement strand
GCCCGTGTGAACAGGAGTTCCAGGTCCAGAATTGGACCGGTCCCAAATTCGACCGGTCTCGTGTAAACGGGGTCTAAATTTAGCTGTGTGTGGATTGGTGTCCAGGGAGAAAGACATTCATCTGCTTAGCGTACCGGAAATGGATGATGAGCGTCCGTCAAACCATATTGAAACGATAATGTCAAAAAAAATGAATATGCAAGAGATCTTTTCTTGGCTAAAATTAAATGTTCCCTAGGTTTAACCTCGTTTATCCTTTAAGGCAGTCCTAAAAGCTTCTTCAGCTCTTACTTTTACTCACGCTAGTGGAATTCAAACGTTCGTTGGCCTCTTTTATTTCAATTGCTATATTAATATACGATATTCATTTATAACTTATCTCTCGAGACAATAAGTACAATGGCAACATTTACGGTGAACTTTCAAAAAACAATGAGTACAGAGAAAAGGAAAAAACTCGTGAACAAAACCCTTAATTTTATCATTTTGCCATACCTAAAAAATTACAGAATGAGGAAAAAAGGAGTGATGTGAAAAGACTTTCAATGGGTTTTGTGCAGAAGGAATTTTTGGCATTTCTGACAAGGTATTGATCAGACGAAATATGTATACAACCCGCTGACACTCGCTGCTCATTGAGGTCTGGTAACCTCCTCGTACATTGTAAATAAGCTCCCGTGCATAAAGTGTGAAAGCCGATCCATATTTTTGTGTTGCTGTTGACATATGAGAGAGCTTAGCTTTTAGGCCAAATCGATATAGAGTGCCTTTTTGGTATTCGCCAGTATGGAACCAACTATGCCACAAGACGTCTATATGCTATGAACAGAAGTTATCTGTGAAAGACCGTCATGGAACGCCAAGTCTAGAGTAGAGGTGTCTCTCATGCCTGAACTGGGCCATTCAAGCGCTTCTCCTGGTCTTCCGAGCCCAGCATCGGAAAATGCGACCGATGCAAACAATAATACAACATCTTTAAATTTTATTATCTCCATGAACTCACGGGGTCTTCTCCTATGGGCTCGGCAACAAACACAGGGATACAAAGATATCAATTTGTGCAATCTAACGACGTCTTGGCGCGATGGACTTGCATTTTGTGCAATAATTCACCGTTTTCGTCCAGATTTGATGTAAGGATACTTCCTAAATATACTTAAGAGCCTTTGAATTGTTCTTCAAGGCGTCTTGTTTGGTTTTGCTAAGTGCCATGATAACTAGTTTCAACAAATGCTATTCATTTGATTGTAATAAATTTTATATTCTTGTTGCAGTGATTATGACAGATTGTCAAAAGAAAACATCGCCGAAAACAATGATATGGTAAGAAGTTTTTGCTTATCATGCTTTTGACCTACCTGAAGAAAAACTCAGAACAGATAACTAGCAGACAGATAAGATTTAAGATTGAAAACTGCCCAGTTTTGTCGGAAAGAGGTCAAACATTGCAGAAGCTCAATTATGTTGTTGTTTGAATTAATAACATTTCATCAACGGTTTGCGTGAAGAGCGATTTATTTAATTTATTGTAATAATTGTTTACGGCCAGCTCCAGTAATATTCAATTATTTTTGATTTCGTTATGTTCACATGTTGAGATAAGATACTTTAGAACAGATACATTTCGCACCTTGAGTGAAAAATTCTTAAAATATCCGTCTTCGTGTGTATGGGCTGTCATTGAGTGTTGCTTCTCGACGGATCAATTTGGATAGCAGGAATTACTTGTTTGCGTGTAGTCAAGTGGGAATTAACTTGGAAGAATTATTGAATTACTTTTGTATTGGAATTTAAGTTATTTTTGTCGCGCAGCAGCAATTGAGAATACCACAGAGCTCGCACAGTACATTTTAAAAGAGTTTCTTCAATCTGCACAAACTATATCTTTTCGTTTTCGATGTACCGTGCATACGATTTCACGCTAGAGTGATTTAAGAAATTTATTTTAAGGTTGTATGTTAATACCATTTGAACTTGAAGGTTATTTTTGGTTTTCATAATCTACATCAGAAATAAAGACATTGTGGGAACGAATACTTTGATCTGTTAATTTTGCTCGACGGTCAAGTTTATTTATGGTCTACAAATTAGTTATGACAGCATTGTTTACACATAATTCAAGAACTAAACTTAAAGACATAGTCAGATGTACTTTGTTTATCTCATAATTTTCTGCCATTTCGAGGCTGAATATTTAAATTAAAGAAGTCTTTAAGTCTTTAAACTAAATGAAGAATTCAAATATATTATTTTCTTTTCACTGAAATCTATCAATAAATTTAATCACACAATGAATAAATTTAAATCTTCAGAGACATATGATATAGTATGTAGCTGAAAAGAAAAATGCAAAGCAATTACTGTTTATCAGCAGGATGCCTATATTGTGTGCACTTCCAAATTCACACTTGGCTTCAAAAAGTTTTCATCAAAACCCTACTTTATTAAAAAATCGATATCTTTCTAGATTTATAATTTAAGATAGAAAATGAAGCCTTGTCCAGTTGTGTTTCATCTGCATTGCATGGCTTTTGTGTATGATTGTATTTTATGCTGGAGGCCAGTTTTTGGGCATAACTAATGTTTCAAAACATCTTGTGACCTTTGTATGAAGGATGTATGACTATTTTCTTTGCCATTGTGAATACCAGCTGACTTACATTTTAAATTTCCATAATCGATTATTTGATAACTTAGCTCTAAAATATCACTGCTTTCATGTTTATTAGATTTAAGGCATGTTTTTTTTTCTGGTTTTACGAAATTATTCAGCCACACCTTCAAACCTAGTTATTCAGCAAAATCAATATAAATAATGAATGTAGTATAGAGACTGTGATGCAAAGATGTCTGTGTACAAAATGCTGTGCTTTGTAAAATCTATGATGATCTATCAGTCAGATGTTTTTTATCCTTAATAGTTACAGCCCTTATAACAATACAGATGACAAGAGGGGTGGGGTGGGCAGTTACTCTTGTGATTTCAGCCCCACTAAGTGTGTTATAGCAATACAAATGGCAAGAAGGGTGGAGTGGGGAGTAACAGTCCTTCTTCTTCCCTACCCCTTTTGCCATCTCTGCCCAACTAAGTGTTTTATGGCAATATTAATGACAAGAGGGGTGGGGTGTGAAGTTACAGCCCCTTCTCCCTACTCCTCTAGCCATCTTTGCTCTTTTAAGTGTGTTATAACAATACATGTGACAAGAGAGGTGGGATGGAGAGTTATAGCCCTTCCTCTCTACCCCTCTTGACATCCCTGCTACATTAAGTGCATTATAGCAATACAAATAACAAGAGTTGTGGGGTGGAGAGTTACATTCCCTATTCAGTCACTATCTCGCATGCTTACTCTGTTCCTTTAAGTGTCTTATAACAATACAAGTGATAACAAAATTTTTTAACCATGTCATTTTTGATAGGCTTTAACTGTTGCTGAGAGACACCTTGGGATCATAACCCTTTTGGATGTTGCAGATGTAGTAGAAACTGTTGTTCCAGACAAGCTCAGTGTCATCACATTTCTGTCACAGCTTCACCAATATTTCAAAGACAAAACCCCAGGTTAGAGATTAATCTGCAAACCCTGTATGCTATAATAATTCAAAATAATAAAATTATAGTTTTTGCTGTAACATCAGGTAGCACAGGTTTGAGCTGCTAAACCTAAAGTTCACAATGTTCAATAACTTAAATCTCCCTGGGGACTTTAAAAACTGTACAGATGATCCAACAGTCCACAGTGAACAATATTTTAAGGCCCTAACTCTAATATTCTAACTACAGGAATTATTTATTTCAAGGAACTTAGAAGGGGATGAGCTTATTAGCAAAGAGGTCAGGTAGGGGCTGTGAAGAGGGCATAGTATAACTAAACAATTTAGAGGGAAGAGAGGGTTGTTAGAAAAGGAACCAAATTAAGCAAAATATCAAAAGGTTTTTCGTGCAATACTTGATTTCTTTTATTCATAAGTGAGAAGAACAATTATAACAATTTTCGGTTCTTGTCATAATTACAACCAAACACATCTGTATGCCATTAAGTTCCAAGTAGGGCTACCATCAGAGAAAGACAATGGAGATTCGTTTGTCATATTCTGAGAGAGGATGATGGAATGGAGTGCAACATAATAGAGACTGAGCTGGTGGGAAAGAGAGCGAAAGGAAAGCAGAGGATGAAGATGTTCGACTAGATGAAGAAGAGACTAAACTTGTAAAATGAGAAAGATCTGGGTGATGTTGTGAAATACAGACTGAAATAAATGGAGGAAGAGCCGCCCATGATTCGTCAACGGCATGCATATGCTATGGCACAAGAAAAAGAAGGGCTTATTTATTTTGAGCTAAGGGGCTTTATAAATTTCAGGCTCCAAAAGGGGAAGGTGTTTATTAGAACGAGGGGCTGTTAGATTAATTACGGTGAATAAAGCCATCTAAGTCGTTAAGTAGCCTTCAACATACAGCACATGTAATGACTGTTGGTTTGAGTGGTTTTTTGATGCAAATCGTTTGTTGACATAATCCTGTGTCAATATTTTGTTATCTCCCACCAGCCAACCAGGGTTATGCAACAAAAATGAGTCTGGTACTCAAACAGAGAGCAGAAACTTCATCAGTATCCAAAAGCAAACGTTCAACACCAGGCCATCACCTGTCTGGAACAGCGAAACGAATGGCCACGGCTCTACGGAATGTATTTCGCTCTGACCAAGGCAAAGAGGAGCAACAAATGAACCAACAACACCAGAATTCTACAAAGAATAAAGAAGGCTACCCAAACTCCAAGGTATATAAAGTTTTTGTTGAATTTTTGTTTGATTACAGAATCTTGGATAAAGATAGCAATCTATTCTGAGGCAATGCACAGATAAACATAAAAGGCGAAAGATCAGCGAGTTTCTGTATAGGGGATATCAAGCAGCGTAGCTCAGGTACTTGATGTAATTTTGCATTGTTTTTAAAAACGGAAGTCTCAAATAGAAAATGATGTTTTTTATGACAAAACATTCAGTTTTTGTAAGTGTTTGTCTTTCTGTTTTTTCTTATTATTAGCCTTCATTTCATAAATGAATATTTGTGTTAAAATCTTTGTATACGCCAGTTTGCCAGACGTTTCTTGCTGTGAGACCATTAATTTATCCGTGGGACAAAAACTCAAAGAATACCACACAACGTTTGTAAATTCAAAACACTTTTAAAAAAGACTTAAATTTCATTCGACTTGCTTGTTTTGATTTCTGTTTGTTAATGTTTATCCAAAAAATGATTAACAGATAAAATTGTTATTTTTCCGGACTTATGTCAGAGGTCCGTCAGTGATAACGTTTTTTACCAGGAGTTTTGACTGGCGTGGTTGGCGCAGTTGTTAAAGTCCTTGCTTTCACCACAAGGTCTCGCATTCGATCCCGAGCTCAGCCAATATTTGAACATTTGTGTGACCATCTTTTCCTCAAATTCCAAAGCTGTGATTCAGATTTCAAACCTTACGAGGTTGATAAATAAAGCTTGTACTACCGTTTGCTACGATTAGTGTCCCATGAACGACACCAGTGTCACTGCAAGTCCCGGATTTATCATGCACCGTTCCTATTTTTAGATCTATTACCACCCAAACTGGAAATTGTGAAAATTTGTCGAGAAAATGCCACGTTATAGTTTTCATATATTTTTATCTACTGACCTGTTTTTTCAGCCGTTTGTCTACATGCATTGGTTATCAACGCTGGCGATTTAAAAACATTTTTTATGTCATTAGTTGATCAGTCTTGATCCGTGTTCATTTGTGTGGCTATAACTTGCTATGAAATTGTCTTTAAAGAGATTCAACTACGCCCTTCATTATTTGTTGCAAGTATTTCATCAAAGAAGTGTTCTTTAATCCTAATCTTGCCAAAAAAAGAACGAAAAACGTCAAAGGCCAGTTGACGTGACCATGTGAAATGACCTTATGCTTTGTTTGTTTTAGGAATAGTTTCATTAAAAGTTATTGTTTCAGCACGTTCAGAGTTTGTAAATTTTTATGAAATATAGTAATGAATTTTTTTTTATCAAAACTCAGATAGGAAATGCTTTTTGAAGCATGAACTTTTGAAGGTAGATCGGTAAAGCTGGCTTTTCTTTAATGGAGAAACTTTATGTGGTTCTAAGTTGAATGAATGAATAGTAGTGCTTTATTAGCATGATTCTTTTTACAAAATATTGCCAAAGCTCTACGATTTACATAAGTAGTATCGCTTTGAACGAGAATATTAACAATAATATTTATAATTACAATAATAATAATTTAGTATAATCAATAGAATCTATTATGTAATTATTTAGAAATAAAGTCATTTCTTTTCTTCATACATGTAAAAACATGTTTTGAAAAGACAACTAGAAATTCGGGGTCACAGTTTTTAAATAATTTTTCTATTTTTTGTGTTAAGTCTAACTTATTAAAATCAATATTTTTAACAGCTAAAAACCATAAATTCAACAAAGTTACTAGCTCGAATTATTTACCAATTAGTACCTTTTATGACGCCGTATACTCACTTGTCGATTAATTCCAAATACTAAAAGTATAACACTGATAAAATTCTTCGAGCTATCGGTTTATCAAGTCCATTGAGAAAACTGCATAATCTACGACTACGAGACTGGAAAAAACACGCAATATTAAAGGAGCAGTAAGGAAGTTCCTCGAAAATCAAAGTGACATGCATGACATCAACTCCAGTATAATCAAATTTACACTCTAGGGAGAGAGTTTAGGGAGTAGTACAGATAAGTTTTTTAATAAAAATGATTCTGTTATTAATATATAAAATATTGTGTTATATTGATTATTGCCATGATTGGCACTGCTCTTGGAATTTCTGGAAAACTCCTAAATAATAAAATAAAACTCCTCTTCCTTGAAAATTTCTCCTTTGGCGCTGGAAAATTCCTGGAAAATTTCCTTTCTGGCATTAAGTACTGGTAAAGTCCTTAAATTGTTTTTATCAGAATTAGTTGTTATAATAAAGGAAGATTTTCGCAAATTAGTTATTGCAAACTAAAATTGCAATTGTCAGTCATGTAAGCGACACTCGGGAGTTCCTAGATTTTTGCTACTTGGGGTACAGTTAAGTTCGCGCCAAGACATTAAGCAAAAACTTTGAATTTTGGCTTAATAAGTCACTTGTTGTAGAAGAAAATCTATGTGAGATTTCAAACTCTGGTGATCTGCGTTTTTTTTTCGTTTATTCTCTGGGAAACTCTTTGAATTTTATAATCGCTTAGTATTGGAAATCCTGCATTCTGACTGCTATATATACTATACTCTTGAACTTATAATCACTCGTGATATAAACCTGAAAGCCCCATGGGAACATTGCATAAATTTAATCGAATTGAGTTTTAAGTATATATAGTAGATGAAAGTGCTTTAAAACGGTTCGAGAGGAAAACACTTTATGATCCTTACTGTTTATTTAATAAATTTTTAAAATGCAACAAAACCACTAAATAACATACTGGGACGTTGTTATATAGTTTTTGCAAATGAAAAGACTAATTTAGGTAATGCTTGTATTTCCAAACCTAAAAAATCTAACACAATTTAAGAACATTAGGATTTTGACGCTGAAATCCTCAAAAAGATTAATTCATCTCTACCAAAAATCTGAGTCATTCCTCTAAAAAGTGCAAGTTATTTTTCGTCTTCCAGTCTTAGATTATGTTGGGCTGTCATGTAAAAGAGTTGTAAAAAATTTTTTTTAAAAAATTCTTCAACGATATTCAGTACACCTATTGCGTGCTTGATTTTTAAGACAGACAGGGCTTCAACGCAAAACTCCGGTTCAACCTTCAGAGCTACTTTTGAAAATATTAGAATGTCTGAACCAGTTTTAATAATTGGGTGGTATTCCATGACCAACTGTTTTGTTTGTTGAAGAGTAAAAGACGATTAATTTCAACATAAAAACCATGAAATAAGCTTTCATTTTTACTTGTTTGAGGCTCCTTTTACCTGCAGCAGAGTTGTTCTGGGTAAAAAGGGTAACCGTGATCTAACCTGAGTGAGCTAAGTTTTCGTAAACTACTTTGCAAAGCAACGGGTACCGTTTATGTGAAAAGTTCATGCTTGGCACGGCTAGAAGAATCACACACTTATAGCTGGGTTACTTTTTTAAGGTAGGGTCACTAGGGTAAGCCTTCTACTTGAGACAAAAATGTTTTTTAAAACAGACTTTGAACCGAGTCAACTTTTTACTTGGGTAGTTATTTTATACACGAAGTATACTCGCTACTTTACAATGTCATGTGAACTCCATTATTAACTGCCTGAAGTAAGAATCACAAAACTCCCAACGAGTTCAACGCCGATTAATTAAATTAGAGGCATGAATTAAATTGATCAAACGATGGCTGCGAAAAACCTCATTGTTAAAAAGGGTACTTTTTAAAATTAGAAGAATAAACCCAGAAATTGCGATGAAATTTCAAAAGAATTTAAGGACATCAAAAAATAGAGCGACCCAAGGTAACGAAGAAGAAATATTTGAACGGTATTGTCTTTGATAAATGTATTGTTATAAATAATAAATTGAGTGAGGCCATTTCTAGCCGACAAACTGAGATAAGAAGTACTTCAACTTCGAGTTCGATATATGAATAAACATGTCCGAAAACAACGGCCATAAAGCGTAATATTTCGGTTTAGTTCAGAACGATTTTCAATCAATGTTGTAGATCACAAGATTTTTGGGTATTTGAATTTTTTTGGTAAAAAATTTCAAGAAAGTTTAAAACCGGATATATACTTATTCTCTTTAATATACTCGTATACTGTATATATTGTCATGTATAAAAGAGAAGAATCGATATCCAGTATTGTATCAACTGTCTCTCAAATGCTGTTAGAATATTTGATGTTGGATTATTAAAAGTTTGATATAATTTGTTTTATATTCTTCAGAAATTTTGTTTAGTGTTTGTTATTTAAACAATATTGATATAATAAAATTGGTACTGTAATTTTTTTCTTCGCTTGCCATCGCAACTTGATTTTAAAAACATCAAAGAAACTACAACATGCGTTGTTCCATGATGTTTTTAACCGCAGTTTCTTTGATGTACTGTAATTTGTTTTGTCTCAAGTTCCTTCAAGTAACACAAGCATTCCAACCTATCATTCTGTGCATGCATTAAGCAATCGTTTTACTGTTTTTTTTCTTGATAAGCTATTGTTCGCAGTCAAAACAGATAAACACGTGGAGGCATTTAAAAAAGTTTGAAAGTTTTTACCTTTTATTAAGTTAAAAAATACAATTTTCCTAACAATGAAACTACATGTTGGGCTGCATGTCTCAAGAATTTTAATAGATGCTTGTTAAAAGGACGTTAAAAAGCTATTTATCAAAAATCATTTTAAAAGGTTTCATTAGCATTTAATGAAAGCACGCCCTTTTGTGAAGAGCACTTTTTGTTAAAAATGCTTATCTTTACCGACCACCGTTGAGTAATTTTTTGCCTTTGATATTCAGGCTTTCAACATCTCACCTTGCGGTTTCCGGTTGTAATGAAATATTGGTCGGAAGTATCTTATTTCGCCACTCAGTGGTGCACTCCCAAAGAAAGAACGCGTTATTCAACCGACTCCGGTACGCGGTGTTGAGAAAACAGTCGGCTGTGTTTTTGAAGGATAATCAAGCTGTTCGAGCTTGTTGACAGGGAAAGTTTCACTGTTTATAAAAACCGTTCATCGATCACGGAACGTCAACAGAATGGGCCGCCGGCACAAGCGACACTTTTTTACTCATCTCTGTTGCGGTAGTAATTTGGTAGAGGAGGTAACTTTCTACGTTTGTTTTACATGAAGTTGTAACAAACTAATCAAAGCTGCCGTACCTGCTTTGAGAGAACTTTAACAGTGTTGATTTAAAATATAACTGTTTTTTTAGAAAATTGTTCAGATCTTGAGTCGTGCTTGGTTGTGGCATTCGGTCAATACTGTAATTTTTGTGGTTACATTAACAGAAAGAGTCACATATAAAAAGTTTAAAACATATTACAAAACAGACTCTAACGTGACACGCATGTCCATAACCAGAAAGTTTTTCTTGTAACACCCGTCAAGCCTCGCAGTGCCTACTGTTTTTAACTTTTTCTGCAAAGAAATGGCAGAGACATTGACCTATAAACGGGATGTTTGCGGTTCTGCTTAGGTGTTTACTCATTTTTCGCGAAACAAGCTACTTTATTTTAAGGAATGTTCCTCTTGGTTAAAACTCTCGGCAATTCTTTCTAGTCAGTAAATGCAACTTTCGATTCTATAACACGTATTTTAACAGATTTAGCCACGCGGGGAAAGTTAGAAAACTTTAAAACCTCCGAGTTTTTAATTGTGGTGATGGAATTTTAGGCTTAAAGCTATTTAAAGAATGTCATAGTACCATTGTATGATATTGGCTCAGGTTTATACGGCAAAATTTACATTTTAGAATTTTTTGAATACTTTTCAATATGCATCACTCATGATGTGGATGAAATTGGTGTACTTTTTTTAACCCAAAGCTCTGCAATGCTAAATCTGCCACGACAAAAATAAATTACCAGATGTGCATCGTTTATTGAATTATTTAGACATGACTGTTTTCAATAGAACAAGTTATTCTTAGAACTCAAAAACTACGAAACCTAAAGGTTTTCGACAACTGTGTTTTTCTTATTTTAAATTTAAATTTACGAGAAACTTAAAGGACCATTCCAACCGTGGAATTTATTTTGAAAATAATTTTACTTTAAGTAAATTATATGATTTTTTTTGAAAAACGTGATACATAGCACCAGTATCTGCAGCGTATTCGATTACACTGTTATTTTTAGTTCTAACAAAAATTTTCAAAGCTATAAATATTTGCTTTATGCTCGCATTGCAGTAGATTAATTGTCAGTTCATACAGACAATTTATCTTTTTTTAATTGTGCGTTTGCAAAAAAAGGAAACTTAAGCTAAAATTATTACATGTTTTTTAAAAATATTATCCTGTGTGTTTGCAGGCGAAGAGGTCCGATGACTTAAACCCCATTTTGCCGCGACTTCTAGCATCATCATTCGGTAACGAATGCGTAGCGTGTGGTGGTAAAGTATTTATGGTTGAGCGGCTTGTGGCAGAGAGAAAATTGTTTCATCGCTCTTGCTTCAAATGCAATAAGTGTGGCGGATGTTTGAGACCAGGAACTTACCAATACTTTACTGACACTGAAGAGTTCTGTTGTCTCTTTAATTGTGAGTAACAACTTTGCTTCTTTGGGACAAAATTCCTAAACCTAAAGTTCAATTTTACATCACGACACAACAAGACAAGCGCCAGATAAAGTTCCTTTTAATAAAAGCGTCTATATGCTATCAATTTTTGATTGGCGCAAGATATTCAATGAGTTTTTTAGCTTTGTTTTTCATGGGTTTCACTTGTTTGAAATTGTTTTTTAAGAGACTTGTTTTTAGTTGACGTTGTGGTCACGCTGTCATTATGTTTAACCCTACGTAAAAGTAACTGATAACTTTGTTTAAGGAGCCCCACTGGAAGAATTTACCGGAGCTGTCGTAGCTACCGCAATTTCGTTCTTATCCATTACTCAGCTGTTTCGTGTTAAGAAACATACTCTTGCTTGAGGCACTTCTTTCGTAATATAGGAAGATTTCTATTAAATAATTCTCGGTTTCTCGAGAGCAAAGATAATCTAAAAGCTCGAACCAAACGCTCGGCATTTTTTTTATTTATCTGGCTCCTTTCACATTGCTGTGCACAAATTTATTAACAGATGACGAAGGTTTATTAAATCTTGGTAATGTTGACTTCTGAAACATCCTGAAATTGTAATTTGTATGAGGTTTGTTGAATTATCAATTTTACGCAGTTTATCAGAAGTTTAAATCTGACACGGAAAACCTTTAATTCCATAATCTTATTGCGAGCATTTTTTTTTTGTAACAAAGACAACGAAATCTTCGTGATCTAAATATTAGTATAATACTATAAACTCTACGAGCTTTGTGCGTTGAAATTAATGCAACACCCCTGCACGCAACATGTCAGTACACACGCTATCCATTAAATGGCGGGAAAAAACGCGCTAAAGCGCTTGCATACGTGATGTACCTGTAACGTGTGTATAATTTTTTTTAAAAGTAACTTTAATAAATTCTTCCACAACTTTACAACTTAAAGGCCGTCTCTATTTATCCAAACTACCTCTTCGTATCTCGTTACGTTTTTTTGTCCAGCTTCGAAATCTCATATTTGTTTATATCAGGCCTAAGAAAGAGGGAAAAAATAAATTTTCTCAAGGTGGCTTGTTGATTGTATCACGTTTGTGTAGTTGAAATAATTTGGGTAATAAAATTTATTCATCTAAGAACCTACAAGTATTTTCGGCAAATTTGTTAAGAAGATGATGATTTTACTGTATCTCTAGGTCAGCGGGAAAACATCATAAGGATTAGCATGAAACCCATCGCAGAAACAATTCCACCAACCAGCAACCCGAACACGCCAATGTCAACCACAATGCCCGGCGCCAATGGTGCAGACAAAACAATGGTACTAAAACAATTCAATGTTGTCAAGAAAAATGCAATTCAATTATCGTCTCTGCCACAAAGTGGTTTTACAAGACCACGATCAAACTCCGACGACTTTAAAAGAAGCAGATCTCATCAGGACTCCAGACGGGGAAATTTAGGGAAAAGATCGCGGGATCGGAGAACTCATTCGCGTAGCAGGTCATTAGAATCAAGGAGAAGTACCGAAGGAGATCTAGGTGAACAAAAAACGAATCATGTAGAACGAGATGGAGGTATGGAAGAAGACCCTGTTGTGCAACTCTCTGTAAATGGAACCTTATTAAAATCGCCATTACAGCCAGCTCAGGCTGAAAATATAAAGGAAGAGCCTGACAAGAGTAACAAAGATAACTGCAAAAATAAATCGACGCCACGATCTCCAGGTCAGAAAACTAGGCTAATCCATGGGAGGGGAGAGGAGGGAACGGAACATGTTCAGTCTGATACTTCTATCGACCAAGACAATAGAAAAGCAAGCTCCGAAGATGTAGATCAAAGTGAGGATTCATGTTTTTTTAAAGATGAGTCAATGAAAAGGGTAGGTGGGGAAGATTCAACGGAGTGCGATTCCAATGTTCCAGAAGAACGGAGAAAGGTTTCTTCTCGTTCACGATCAAACAGCCAGTCAAAAAATGGCGTCTTACTGTCCGAGGCTCCAAAACAAGATTCGGTAAAAAAACTGCGAGAAAAATTTCTTAAAATAGACGATATGTTAGAAGAAAAACATAGATATAATTACAAGAAAAAGCAACAAGATTTAAAACGGGAACTAAGAAGTGTTGCAGCCTGGAAGCAACTTTCAGAGGACGTTCAAGGTAATTCCCCCAACAAAAAAGGACGTTTTAAAGTTTCGGATTTAGAAAGAACGCGAGGAAGTAGTGTTCAGAAATTAAAAAGTAAGTATTTGAACGAGGTTGCGAACGCTTCATCGCTTTCTAAGAAATCTAGTACATTTTCGGAAGGTGCTAAGAGCCTACAGAACTCTTTTAGTACGGCTTCACAAAGCGACTGTTCAAATAACAGCGAACATAGTAATCCAAGAGACTCGGCAATCAGCATCAGTGAAACCGTGGATACTGTAAGCTCTGATACTGATAACGCTAGTGAACGAGATCAAATGAGATCTACTCCCGATATCCTTGAGCATGCTTGTCAAGAATTGATAACTAAAAAACAGCCTTCAGGCCAACAGGATGATAATTCTGTTCAGGGTGTTAGCCCTCAGCCGAGTCCAAAGCGTGCTCGAAAATATGTGTCCTGTAATGGAGAAAGCTTTTCAGAAAATTGCATAGACAGTACAGTTTCAGCAACTGACTCAAACTTAACAGAAGATAATTTCGAAAATTCGCTACCTGACTGTTCTGACCAAGGTCCAAAATGGCCTCGTAAAAATATTGTTTGTGAAAAGAAAGAGGAAAATCAAAACGAAAATTCCTCTAAAGCCATTAAACAAATAGAGATTAATTTTATCAGTCCATCATCCAAAGAACGCCGGCCTTCCTTCTCATCTATTAAGTATCAGGACAAAAGTTATATTTCCAAATCCACAAACTGTAGTCCCTCTTCTTCTCCTAAAGGATCACCTAAGTTACAACGACGAATTGATCCCATTACATTCCAAGAAACTTATATTGATAATGATAATCAAAAGAATAATGATCTCCATTTCTCTGAGGTTCAACCTCCCCAATCCCCCTCGAATGTTAGTTTAGGGTCTGGAACGAGCTCTTCCTGCAGTTCTCCTAGAATGTCAATTATTATTGCTCAAGAGCCCTCCTCTACAAAGATTAATAGCAGATACTTTACGGTTGAAACATGCGCTCCAGAGGAGTGTGGAGAAGAACAGATAATTGTCGGAGAAAACGACATGGGGATGGATGTAGAGGGCGAATTTCGATTTGACTCTGAAAACAGCAGGCAGCGTAGAGCGGAGAGAAGAGCTTTCCGTTCGTTACAAAAAGGTGTGAAAGTGTGCTCAGAAAAGTCTTCTCTTGTCAAGGATGAGGAAATCAAGTTGTCTCAAAGTCAGATCGAATCTGAGTTGCAGGCTCTTGATGCAATGCATAATGAACTCGAAGAGAGAGGAATCACCATGGAAAAGATCCTTAGGGGCAGCATAGACTGTAAGTACTACTAAACACTGAAAAAATACAGTAAAATCGTATCGTTTATGGTTGGATAGACTACCACAAGCACAGTTAGAAGATACATATTAGTACTAGACTAGGGGGACACTGAAGTAGCGTTGGTAGTGAGCAGTGCTCATTCAAGAGGCTCTAAGTATTATCATAACCTGTTATGTTTTCAGTTCCAACTTCATGACATTCCCAAAAGTGTTACGCTTTTACTGTACTTGATCTTCTCATATTAAAGGGGTAAAGGGGGTCGTTTGCTAATCGCCCTCTCTCGCAGCCAGAGGCTGACTTGCCAAGGACGCAGCTCAAAGAGGTTGGACCGAAGAAGCTGTGCTGCCGTCTAGGCGCTCGCCCCCAGAACACGATCCATACATAACCTCGGAGCACAGCACCACAGCCAGATTTAATCAGCTGGGAGTCGATTTTGCTGAGGGAAGAAAACCGGAGTACCCGGAGAAAAACCCTCGGAATCAGATTGAGATCTCAAATTTCAAATCTCAGCCCACATGCGGAGCCCGGGAGTCGAACCCGGGTCGTAGAGGTGGGAGGCGCGAGTGATGAACGCTTTGCCAACCTGACTCCCTTGACTCCCCTTAGGGGCAGTTTAGCACTTGAGCCTGATTGTCATTTTAACGGTGCCTCGCTGATAGGACTTAGCCAAGGCAGCTAACCCGTCTGGGGTAAGCACAATTGTTTTACTACACCGAAAAAGCTGTCCTTGGATGCTAACAGTCAGACGCCGTATACTGTCTGTTATATTAAAGAGTAATTACCAAAACCTTTGAAGAAATTTGAAATCGGTCTTATAAATATCAGTACTAAAACTAGCTTTAGAGGGTATACGCCCCCATTTAGGTTAACAAACAAGTTTTGGCACGTGCTTCACCAGTGCTTAATGGTGCAGAATAGACTTTTTTCACTGCATTCAAATTTACCCGTCTACCCTTGTTCACAAGTTTTAAATCAAAAGATTTTGTTAACCAAAATGAGGCTTGGCGTGGAAATTTAAATCCAGACAAATAAAATTTATACCGTGAAAAGATAGTATAAAAGTAATACATGTCTAAAAACTGATCACAGCCATAAAGATAATAGGTAGACTGTAGATTGAGAAAAAGTCAAAAGGGGAGTTTGATGTTAAGGTGTTCACTTGTATGTTTAAGCCTGGTTTCCATATAGCCGTAACGATAGGAAGATTGCCTGCGATGCGTCGCCGATACACATATTGCAGATATCGCAGACGCGTGTTTCCCTACAAGACAAATTCGGTAACTAAGCTGGTAGCCATGTAACTATTTTTTCTAAGAGTGACGCTGCCGCTAAAACTTGGTGTTTCCAGTGCATTCCATTGGTTGGAATGAGTCATGTGGACTGTACATAACAAAAGGGCATCGCAGACATCGTAATATCGGAGCAACGCCGTAACTGTTGGGAAAGTAGAAACCACTTCTACTTTCCCGCCGTTTCTGATTACAGTTTGCGACGTCGCCGATGTGTCGCAGGTATCGGCAGGTGGCAATGTTAAAAATAACACTATCTGCGATCGATCGCCGATGCATCGCAAGCAACCTTCCGATCGTTACAGCTATATGGAAACCAGGCTTAAGCGAGGCCTTGTACCAAAGAATAATCAGTGCTTTTTAAGGTCATAATACGTTGACGCTTTGTTAATTAGTTTGAACATTCTTCGGAGCACGCACGCCTGCATATCTCGAAAGTATTTAATAATGAAAAATGCGAGAGGCACTATCCCTTTCCAAATATTCTTTAACCCGTGTATTGAAATGCCGAAATGACCCCCCGAAGTAACAAGCTCCACAGCTTGCGCAAGAAAGCTTGTAAACAATACACGAGTGTAGTCTAATGGGGAGAGGGTCGTTTCCTGCACCATTAATGAAGTGCTATATGTCATTAAAGTCTTACGAAATTTAGTATTTTTATCAATGTCATTGTTTCTTTCTTTGTATTACTTTATTAATGCTTAAGTCTTTCAAAACAACAGTTACAACTGATAAACCGTTGGAAAGTGAAGAAGAAATTATAAGGGACTGGTTGACTCTCGTCCACGAGAAAAACATCATAATGCGGAGAGAATCTGAACTGATTTACATGTAAGTTATCAATGGGTATCCTTTCAGTTATTGGAGTTAAGTTCATTTACTTTGTCACTACAAGCCATTTCAGACCTTTCGAACTAGTGCTTTTTCAACCTGAGAGAAAATTTGTTCCGACAATGACTTGATGGGCGCACCCAATTTGTTGTTCATCAACTTTGAAAACGGCACTGCAACTCTGGGGCTACGTCGAACGCAGAAGATTCTGTGTATGTGTGTCGCTTACTTGTTCTGAACTGAAGGACGTATATGCATCCAGGCTATTTATTCTGAACAACTATCGCACTTACTCCGCATTCCAGCAGACTATTGTACACCTGGATGCAAATCCTTTCGTAAAGTGCACATTTCAATCAACTGCTATACTAAGTAACACGGTTAATTTACTATTTCTTTAGAGCTTCAGTTGAATATATATATCTACCCGAATAGTAACCAGGGGGACGCGGGTTCGATTCCTACTCACGGCATATGTTTTTTCATTCAAAACAAAGGAGCAGTTAGTAGTTCGTTGTTGCTATTTCCGTGGATTCATTACTACATATATATATATATATAGATAGATAGTCGGGTGTGCTAACCACAGCACCATCACGACAACCGTGCTGGCAACAGAGCAATCGATGAAGTTAGTATTTAGCCACGGGGTTCCCCGACGTTTTTACATTCAGGAACAGGACAAACATCGGATCATCCGAGAATGATTCGCAGGCTACCAGCTAATAAAAAATTATAAACTATATTTTTGTATCAAAGTGGGTTGCAATCCAATGATGTAGTCACAAGCTAGTAGGATCCAAAGGATACACAACGCGTTGCTGTTGAAATTAGAAATTAGTAATGAATCCACGGAAATAGCGATAGCGAACTACTAACTGCTTTTTTTTGGATTGCCAGCCACTTTGATACTGAAGAAATATAAAATGGTTTCCGTGTTTACATAACCTGATGTAAACACGCGGGAGGTTAGGAGAACACGAGATAAG
>JAOEHV020033101.1:0-17829 GCA_025447995.2 Isaurus tuberculatus | reverse complement strand
CACGGCTAGCATACAACAAGCACTGGCCAAGTAAAATGAAGGATTGAATGTTCCATACACATCGGCAATATGACCTGCAACAAAACGCCATCAGTGGTTAGTCACGTAACAATGAAATATTGAAGATGAAAAGCGTAATGCGTTTTGGATATATAACTAGAAAGATCATGAAAAGTACAGATATATACACTTTACACACTTTATTTAAAATTTACATTTACATTTACATTTACATTGATACAAAAATATTGACCAAATCAACGTGGCTTGAAGTATTTATTACTAGCACGCAAGTAATATCTTATGAGCGAAATTAATCATGTTATTTAATCAACTCTAACTGGAAATGATAGAAGATAAATTTATATTATTAATTCTCAAATGCGGTAGTAAGAACTGAGCAATTCCAATCATACAATTTTAATATACTTTTCCCAAAGGGGAAAATGTTTACATCGATTAAAAACTGAAAACTCTGGGCTTGGTTTTGTAAAAAGCCTTAGATTTTGCACATTTTCCTCATTTCGTTTTCCTTTTCTTTTACCTTCCAATCGTTGCATAACTTTGTCACTTTGCACTGTCGTAATGTTGCTAGTTTGGAATGCGTCAAACCATTTCTCGCCCCGACTAGCTGGAGCTTACTGCTAGCAGTTCCGTTTTAATATTGTATAATTGTTAAACAACTAATAAGACTTGCATAAACTTGAATACGACTTGACTAGTAAATAAGGCACAGATGTTTTTTGGACGCTTGTCTACCCAAACTTAGACCGGCAAAACTTATTGCTAAATCAAAAGTTTTGTACCCTTTTACTTTAAAACCTCTTCCGACTCAGTTGATTAATATCATTTTGCGCGTCTAGTTATAATTAGTTTTCTATTGAAAAACATTATAAAGTGTTTTCAGCTCTTTTGTTATTTATATCATTTTTCAAAAACGCGGTTCTTTTTTGCTACTCTTCTATTTTTCCACGTTAAAACGGAGTTACTGTAACTGTCTCTTTTGTAACCAACTCGCTATAAACACCTAGATGTACGATCGACCCCTATATTCTGGTTAAGACCGTAAATGGATGCAGTACAGGCCCGTACGCAGGAATTTTGCTGGGGGATGCAAACAAAAGTTTTTGTGACCATCCCTCACCCCCCCCCCCCCCCAAACCCTCGGATACATTTTTCTCTCCTTAAAAAGGCTTGGAAAAGTAAGAGAAAAAAGTTCTTTGTGCTGGACACATTGTTTTCATAAGCAAATATGTTTCATTGTTATTTCAAAATTTAATGACAATGTGAGCTCATGAAGGAATCTAGAGCGCCGAACTTATTGTATCTAACATATATATCTACATTACTTTTATAATCTAGTGGACTTTTGCGGACTTTTACGGTCGTTGGGGGGCTGCGTGCGCATCCCACGCAACGTGCCTCCCCCCTCCCCTGCGTACGGGCCTGTCGTAATTGTTGATTGGGAAACCAGCTACTCTCCCAATTGAATCTACAATCAAGACTAAAGTATAGGAACATGAGCAAAAGCTAATTATCTAGCAGAATTGAAAATAAAACCTTCGTTACACTAAGAAGAGAATACCTGATAATGGAGGGCCAGATATGAATGCAATGGATAAAAAGAACATAAAAATTCCATATCCTGAAGTTTTCTTAACGGGATCACTGAAGCATTTCAGGATGTAAATATTTCCACTTGTTATAAGAAGTCCGTCTCCAACCCCAAAGAGTATCGCGAATATTACCATTAGTTTGTAGCTGGTGAGTATTGGCAGGAGGAGATAGATAACTCCAAGAACTACAACTGACATTTGAAATACAAACAACGCCTTGACTTTCTTGATCTGACAAAGCAGGCCACTTCCTGGCCGTACGAATGTAGCAACCAGTCCCATGAATAAATACAGTCTGGCAAAGTTTTTCTCTGGGATACCAATATCCTTTGCATGTTGAGCCTGAAAAAATGTCAAAGTAATTATTCAAGCAGATGTGTTTCTCAAGGTACCAAGTACAAAGATTATTATGAATTGGTTTACGTTGAGGTTTTCTTTTTTAAAAGTTGTGAACATTTTCATGGTCACAAATGAAGTAAACTTTAAAGTGTAGACTCTGCGTCATTTTTGTCAGTGGCCCATGCTCTCGATGAGATGGTTTCATTTGACGGTAATAAATACTTTACTTTCCAGTTGTAGTCGATAAGGCACATTAGATTCATTCATTCAAATCAGTCTCAAAATTAGTTTCTGGCAAAATCACCAAAAATGCCAAATTGATTAGCACAATATTAAGACTACCAAAGAATAGTTAAAGGATTGACATTAAACTTAGGAGAAAATGGTAGTCAATGAAAGCCCCTCAAATTTTCCAATTGAAGCTTCCATAGGCCAGTCTAATTTCTCTAGTTTCACTCAACTACAAAATGGCATTAATAAGGTAAAGAAACAATTATTGAAAATACTATTTTTCGGAAAGAACACATTTTTTTCTACTCTAGCTAGGGGACCACTGATAAGGGACCTCTTATAAGAGTAAGCAATCAGAATGTCTCATTTTGCCATATTTCACTAGTAAAAGTGATAATAAATGTTAATATTTACCTCATGGGAGGTGGAAAATTTTTGCAAAGAGTGAGTCAACATGGAAAACAAAAATAAACTGTGAAAAGGCTAAGCCAGTCACAAAAGTTTTTAAACCTTTAGTGAAAGTACAAAGGCTGAAGCTAAGTCGGATATCATTAATGTAAGATTTAGAATGTGAAAAACGATGTGTATTGATGACGCTTTGGCAAAATGCATGAACGAATGAAATCCGCCTCCCTTTTATGCTGGAACATCGTTTTATACAACATAAAACATTTATTAGTAACGTAGTAACGGCTGTATCACTTACCATGCTGATCTGGCCCACTGACTTTGCAAAAGAACCTAAACTTGCTACTATTGTAAAGAGTATCCATCGGTAGTTTCTAACAACAGAGAAATCAAACAATCTGCCTTTACGTTTGTTTTTAGCCATAGACTTGGTATCATTCTCGTCATGATGCAAATTAGCTCCCTGCTTTGCTCCATACACACAGCTAGCAAAAATAAGTATTGCAGTAATGCCTGCTTCAATACGAAACACGTTTTGCCACCCAAACTTTGTTAGAACTGCCTCCATACTTGGACTGAACACAAGATTGCCGGTACCAATCCCACCAGCGGTAATACCGACGGCCAGACTTCGCCATTTTGTGAAAAACTCTGTTATAACAACATAGCAGGTTACTTGAATGAGGCTGCTACCACAACCGAATACAATACCATAACCGAAGTAGATGAGCTCCAAATGCTGTGCAAACGATGCGATCAGCAAGCCTAACACACACGCTATGGCTCCGAACATTGCAGTCAATCGGCATCCAAATCTGTTGATAAGGAGACTTACTAATGGTCCAAAACCCATTATGAGTGATATGGGAATAGAGGCAACCCAGGCTGTTTAAAAAAAAGGAAAATATTGTACCTTTAAAATCCCAAAGTAAGAAACTCTTTATCATACGGTGGTGTGGTTGGGGCAGTGGGTAAGTCATCCCAGGTTCCAACCTCGACTCTGCCGAAATTGAAACATTTGTTTGACCTTCTTTTCCACCAAAGCTTACTCAGCTTTCCATCCTTACGAGGTCAGTAAATGAGTATCAACTTCGGTTCGGAGTTAACCTGCGACAGATTAGTGTCCCGTCCATTACGTTCCGCCCGCTAATAATTAACAGTACGGAAACCGCAGATAAGCGCCAGCCCCATAAGCAGCTTGGCTTAGGAACGGATTTAGCTTTAGCAAGCTTTATCATACAAGTTTTTTTTATGTTTCTCCATTTTCAGGCCGGGACAACCCTTAAAGCGTCCGCAAATGAATGCAATTTTTATCTCTCGAGTTCCTTAGTTGTTTGCTTAACAGATTTATAACTTTAGTTTTAAACATTTGTACTAAAAATATTGAGAAAATAATAAGGTAATGTTATAATATGAAATTTTTTCACTTTTGATATTTTTCATTTTTGAAAATTCTTTAAAGAACCCACATTAGCCCTCAGGAATGCCTACTAAGGTTGCTTATTTTTAATAAGACTAAGCGATAGTTTGGTATGAAAATAAACGGGCCCGAAGCTAAAAGCTAAATCCTTTACGAGCCTAGTGGCCCGTTGTGCCGGCGCTTATTTCCGGTTTCCGTGGTGTTAAGCGGATGAGAGTCCTTGACTCCCCCTGGACGGGACACTAATCCATCGCATGTTAGCTCCCAGCCGAAGCTGGTACTCATTCACCGGCCTCGTAAGAATGGAAAGTTCAGTAAGCTTTATCTAAAGGAAGCCTGTAAATTCCTTTTAGAAACAAGTAAAACAACAAAAAGCAAAAACCACCCGAACTCAACTCCGCGGTTTGGCCAGAACCTGCACGCATGCGTACAACCAGCTTCACCCGAGTACCTACAATGCAAGCAACTGGAGCAACCGTGGACAGCTGTTTCGTCCTTGTTAGGACTCATCAGCACGGTATAGCTTTTCAGCCACGAGCAAAATAGCTACAAATGCGAGTTCAGAGAACTGCTTTAAGGCTGAGCTCCCACCGCATGCATGTGGGAGCTTGGTTGAGGTATGCCAGACATACCTCAGGCAATGCGTGTAGAGAGAGGATCCATGAAAGGACCTAGGTGGTTCAAAAATACTCAAGTATAAAAACAGCAAAAAGGAAAAACCACCCGGACTCATTGGGTGGTTTTTGCTTTTTGCTGTTTTAGAAACAACTCCAAATACTTTTAGGGGGATTTTTTAAGGTGGGGTTCTTTCGTTTCAAAGAAATTTGGCGGGGTGGGGGAAGGGGGCTAAATTTTTGATATTACGGTAACAAAAAAATGTCTCTCATAAAAACATTTATTAATTTAAAGTTTTTCAAAACAAAAACTTTGAAGAAACAAATTTAGTAAGTGAGAAACAAAATTAAATCCTCCAGGGATAGATTAGTTTTGTTACTGTCCCCTTTAGAACTTAAAATAATACTCACCAGTCTGTTGTCTGCTTTTTCTAAAATAATCTCGAAGTTCTGGTAAGACAACTGGACAAGCAAATGTTATTCCACCAGTCACTACATTGGACAACCAAGCAACAAAAAGGACCAGCCATGCCCGTGGCCCATCCTGAGGGGGGTGGAGAGGGTGTGATTGTTTTGAAAAGCATTTTCTTGCAGGCTGAACACAAACTAAACAGTCTTCACAAGGCATAACACAAACTAGCTGTTTGTACACATCCGAGATTGATCATGAAAAACAGGGTCACTACCACTGAATGAAGAATCTGAAACAAAGCAAGGGGATATGAACTAAGTAGGAGAGTTTACAAAAAGATAAAAGTTAAAATGAATAACTACAAAAGAATATTCACAAAATGGTTATTTGTTATGACCCCTCTTCCCAGTGCGTACAAAGGATCTTGGGCTGCTTTGTGGTGGATATATAATCCAAATTCTCAGGCAAATGGCCCGAAGCTGGTCACCTATGAGTTTACTTGCTCCAAAGACTCGAATTTTAGGAGCCGGGAGTCCCATTCCTCCCGTGGCTAGCTTTCTAACATTACAGTTGAGATAGCTCGCAGGCTATTGAATGCCTGGTATGAAAGTCACACAGACTGTACGACTGTCCCCTTAACTTTCTTCCGTAGTGCTAAAATTTTGAATCGTAGCCACAAAATTAAAAAAAAGATTGAGTCGAGGAAAGTCTCGCACCCGGTCAATGATAGAGGAGATTGGAGAGAGGGCGAAAAAGTGGGACTGTGGACAGTCCACACTAAAATCTGTTTTTAAAAATTCTTTCTTCTTTTGTCTCAGTCTAAATTTCTTTAAATTCCCCGCTAAGTTCATTTCGTTTCGTCATGTTAATAACCATCCTGCAAGAAACATATACATTAAAACAGTAATAGAATGCGCATAAGTAAGGCCCAACACTGTTGTGAGTTCCATAGAAACAAACAGGACATGTTGGCGCTTTGCATCGCCAGTCACAGAACAAAAGAATTGTTAGGACTTGATGGGCCGAAGGTTTGACCTATTTCAAACTTCACCCAACAAAATCCAACAAGTTCCAACAAGTGCTATTACACATGACACCATACAAACGGGCGAAACATGTTGTGCCTTACAACATTGTGTGTTGTTGGCTGCCAACGTTGAGTTTCTTTGCTCGTGACTTTGTAAACGTAGCATTTGGTGTTATAAGACTATGAGGATTTTCTTCTTCAAGATATGTTCCAATTTATGAAATTGGGATTTTCAAATCACAATTCCGAAGACAGCACTTTATTGTCGTTGGTATCGCTCTCCGCCATAAATTAATGAACAATCAATAAGGAATTCCTTGCTATGCTAGCCCCTCGAACACGTACTTTTAACTTCTTATCAGTTTTCTTCGAACGGGTTTAAGGTCTCTCACAACTTTTTTTTAAATCGGTTAAACAACAAAATTACATGCTTCACTACTTTGGTGTTTTGTTTGCCTGTGGCAAACCTGTCTTAAAGTGGGGCTGGTTTCTGTTTGGTTGTTAGAAAGTTGCGCAAGAGTCCTAATATGGCAATAACTACCAAATATTAATTTGAGTTGCTTTTCACGGAACTCGAACAATATGGCGAAAACTGTAGTTGTAGCTATTATAAAAATATCTTTCGTATCGAGATTTTACAGGCGTTTGACTAGCTATTGACTTCTTTTACGATTCGTTTCAAAAAAACATGGCATCTATAATAGATGTTTTCGAAGACCTGGATTAGTGCTTTAATTTAGAGTTATCAATCAATTCACGTTACAACACGGGCAGATTGTGCGGCAGAAATGAGTAGAAATCAAATATTCGGATTCTTGAATTGTAAGTAATAAGTAAGTAAGTAACTTTATGAATGAAACGTAAGTAAGTAACTTTATGAATGAAACGTAAATTGAAACAACCTATTCTGGTAGAAAGCTAAATATCATTGAGGTTGTGATACCTATAGATAAATGAGAAATGTAACACTGTCAGCAACGTGACCTACCAGTAACAAGTAAGATATGACACCGGAAGTAGTTGGGCAGGTTTTGGAAAATACAAAACATGGAGAATGAAAGCTGTTAAAAGATCTTTATTGCTGCTTGAAGACGTTTATTCTCTTTTATTTGTTTAAAAGCAATTATTAGGAAAGCCAAATGATTCAAACAACTAGTTCAGTTTAAAGCAATTATGCTGTGATTGTATGGTAAACTCAGGTATTGAAATAAAGTAAATCTCATAAATTAAAGATTTGATGTAATATTATTTGATGTATAAATTATGAATTTTGAGCGAATTGAGAAGAATAGGTAATACAATTTCTAATTGATAAAGGGAGGATGTCTTGAGCATGGCAAACAATAGTAATGTACCAGTCAAATCGAAGTTTCAACATCCTTCCCCGGGCAAACCCCTCGCGCATTGGGATTTTTGAAAATTTTGTATTCAAACTCCCCCCTCACCGGGCCAAAAAGCTGTTCAAATGCCTCATCATAGGTCCATTTCAGGTGATCAGATGTCCCCATCCCCGGGAAGGCTACCAGATTACTTTTCTTCAAATACGGAACAAACCTTGTGTAGGCCACGAATCCACAACCTTTTCTTTTGAATTCATCAAAGTTTGTGTAACGCTCACGGCGAGTATTGAAGAGCAGATGATCATTTGCCAAACATCTTTTCGAGGTGAATTAAGCACTCGGGTCGAGTAAAGTCAGAGATCACGTATAATCGGCCGAGAATGACGGTGACTTAATTGACGATAAACGAACTTAAACTGAAATACAATGCAGTATAAATCGACTTATTCACTTTTTCGGCGATAAATTTCACGTGTAGTGTCACGTGACGTCTGATGTAAGCACATTAGTTCTGGGCACGCACTGCACGATAACTGTGTACGAACTTATCTCTGCTGTGTCACTGTTTCAACTTCCCGTTTATATAATACTTTTCCAGTGTTAAAAGTATTCAAGAATTGTAAAGTTTCATGTTCAGAATTTTAAAGCAGAAAATTAACAGCGACTTTAAAGCCAAGCAGACGACTGCACGAAATTGAACAAACAGAATGGTTACAGAACTTGTAAAAACGCCTCCAGACACCCTGAAAGGTAAATAAGAAACCCGAAGGGTGATATGATACAGTCAAGTTCTTCCATTTTCTCGGCGCAGATAGACAAAATGAGAGAAGGTAGAAGTGGATATTAAAGGCATGCCATCGCGGTGACTCTTTCGTGTGTACGAGACAGAAGTTTACATTTGTAGTATACACTTTGTTGGTGGAAAAAACCCAACACAAGAGAATCCTAATCCAATATCTTCTGTTGCCAGTAAAAATAGGGTGCATGAGGATATCTATATCTGTGTTTTTTATAACACTCTCTGTCGTTTGATTTACTAATTTATACCATTCGTAATAGGTTTCGTGACTCAATCGTAAACGGAAGTTAGTTTCAGGTTAGATACGTGCGCATTATACTCTTTTTTTATAAGAACCTTTTTTATAAGAACGTCAGGCTGAAAATCGGTCAAAACATAAGAACATGCTAAGAACACACCCGAGGCTGAGGAATGGCCTAGAACTTTATTTTGTTAAATTACAGCACAAAATCATGGAATCGGCAAATAGTCGATAGTGCAACATTGTTTGCAACTAGAACAATTTGCAGGACTCATGTAATTTTCTCTTTCTGTATATCAAATATCGAAGCTCGTATCTTCTTAGATACACATACAGTGTCTGGAGAGCACTGCCACTGACTAAATTTTGTTTCATAGATACGATAAAAAAGTCATACTTGAGCTAAACAAAACATTTTAAGAACATTTGAGGCCAAAATCCCCAAAATATTTAAGAACATTCAGCCTCGGCCCAAAAATAAGACGTTCGTATAAAAAAAGAGTGTATACACGGGTAAATACAGGATTTGAAGGTCGTGTATTTTGCATTACCATTGGGACTGGAAGAAAAATATTCATAACATGGGGATTTTATTTCACGAAAAAGAACTTCTCGTAAATTTATTGCATTGTAGCGTAAATGCTGAGCTGAAAAACAACAACAACAACTGTTTCGCCCCATGCGACAGTGACAGTGTCCGGACGTCATGGGTTCAGTTGCTCCACTCGCGAAAACATTATGATTTACTAGGGCCATAAAATAACATCAACTTGTATCAGCATATTTTTCACATACCAACATAGCTGTTTCTATTTTTATTTATTTTTTTTTTGTTTTGCAAATTTCCAAAAATTTTTGGTCGGACGACTGTAAACATAAGTGCGGATGGCCTAAGAAGGATGTGGAGAATGGAAAAGAATCAATTACTGTGTAACCATGACCCTGAAAAACACGAGTCATTGTGATCAATATACAATATAACTATAAGAGTCTCTTCAGTCATTGAAAAAAGAACAAAAAATCTATGAAAGCACACTTAATAATGGGATATATTACAACAAGAGCAGACAATAGACTAGAAGGAATGTGACACACAAAACTTGAAGTAATCGAAATGCAAATTTTGCACACGCAGATAAATTATGCAGAACTCAATAAAGCAAATCACTGAAAAAAAGTTTTGATAGCGTTCGGAGTCAATTAAAGTCATCTTATACATAGATCATACTTATAATAATCTTTATTGTGTACAACAATTGATTTAGTTACTTTTAACCAATTAACAATTAAAAATCATCAGGACTTTCAAGCAATAATTTCCCAAGACTACCTTTTTTCAAAGCAACAATTAACGTCAAGCGTCCTTGGAATGTTTCTGAGACGAAGTTGTAGCTTTCCATGCATTTCTTTGTCATGCAGTCGCTCTGAAATACCTAGTCCTGAACCCTTGAGTGTCCGCTTCCTCTAAAATACCTCTTCCCTGATATTATAAGAGACGAATTTAGTAATAATTTAACGGGGCTTCGGTTTAGGCATAGAAAAGCTTCGACAGCTCGCGCCGTTGGGTTACTTGATCTTCCTCCCCTCCCATGCCAACCGGTGCGACAAATCCACTGATTTCGCAATGTCTAGCTCCAATCCTAACTTGTAGCAGAATCAGTATTCTCTAGTGCACTTGACAGAAGAAGCTCTTGGATTCCATAAAAGAATAAACAGCTTCTGCGCCCTTATTGCTCGAGACCAATGATAACTACCAAAGATCTTTGTTCTTACTTTTCAGATCAACGTATCGTCTGCAGTTTCTTTAGAGTTTTGTTCAGCCCTTTGGCTTAATTAGTACTTGCTTGTAACCGCCTCCAAGAAATCAGGCTGTTTGAATATGCTGACAGTAACATGTTCTATGTTTTTCACATTGCTTTTAAACTTATCAACTATATGCGTAGAAACTTCTTCTACAATTAAGGATAGCCTACCGTCTTTAAGAGTCGGATCCGAAAATTGCTGCTTTGGTTGACTTTGTTGTGCCCTTGTCGCCGCCATGAATTGAAAGTCCCGCCGTTTGTATACGATTTCCTGACAACATTTTGTTAATTGATCTCCCATGTAACTAAATGCTTTTATTAGGCTATAGTGTTGTTTATTTAGCCCCAGAGGTTAACGAAGACGGAGAGTGTTTCAACACATCCGCCGTCATTTTGGTCGCTTCCAGTCCATTATTCCAGACTGTTGTTTCAACTCTTTTTTGACTGAAACAGTTCCTTTATATGTTAAAGTTGTGTTAAAGGAAAGACCAACTTAGACTACTAGCAGGTATGCGGTTCATTTAGTGCCGAACCTGTTAATTCGACATTGCGCTCTTTCGAACTATTTTTTTCTTTTCGAGACGTTTTTCAAAAGCTTTTGCAGCCGCTATTATTTTCATGCGAGGCATGTCAAAATACACGCAAACATCGAGGCACATCAAATGACGACACCTAGTTTACTGACTTTCGATTTCTAACACTGAAAAAAGAACAAAGGAATCGCACAATCGAGGGTGGTATTTATAATTTATAAAGAAACAACATTAAGTGTCGATCGACATCTGCATAGCAGCCTGTTTTCCTCAGTTTAACGGAATGCCAACACATGGTCCTCATTAAGAGTAGCTGTGAACCTTTAAAATGTTAATAAAGTGATACGTACCCTAGTGAGATTGAACTTACCTTTCGTTTGCAAGTATCTCAGAAGTACAGAAATCTGATCTGTGCTAGCTCAAACGAAATTGCAAATTGGTGCACAGGCAGCCCAGACTAATACTGCGAGCGGAAAAGGCCGTCTCAAAATCAAAACACTTTGTATGAATTGTTTCTTTCCTTTGAAGTTTCTATCGAGAAATATTCATGTTACAAAATAAAATGGAAATCAACATACCTTGAGGTTTGAGAAGTTGCTTGCTGTTGTTTTTTAGGGTCAGAAGGGAAAATTTGAGGTGGTAACGAACGATGAGTTGTCTTCTATGTATATAATATATTTATTAAAAACAAATCACTGGATATTGAGTTTTAAGCAATCTGATTGGTTCTCCTACTCACTGTATATTTAACAATTAGACCTCGAGGACGAATGGACTACGAGTCAATAGCCCATGAGGCCGTAGGCCGAATGGCATAAATGCGAAGTCTCCAGCTTTCGGTTGGAGACTCCAGCTTTCAGACTCAATCTCCAGCTCTCCAGCCGAGCAAGCAAAATCTCCAGCTGAGCTTGGGTTGACAATTTTTGTAATACATATATCATGTAAATTATTGCTCCACAAACGTAAATCTGTTCATAACCTGAGAAATCGAAAAATCGACGAGAAATCAGGGCAAATTGACGAGAAATCAAGAAATTCTAGACCCCAGAGCGATTTTCTTCTCACTGCTCGTGTTTGTTTACCCGAAATGACCTGGGTTCGACTTGTTTTTGCGCATGTCTAGCGTGACATGTGACGCTCTCTCTCTTCAAGCGCTTGCTCGGATTAGGCGCACCATTAAATCTCCAGCGAGCCTCTCCCTACAACTTGGCATCTATGGAATGGGCTATTCAAACTTGTACTCCATGAGGCCGAGAGGTCTAATTGTTTTAGTATAAACCTGTTGACGGTGAAATGGAATGGACGTGTTTATTAAATTATCGATAAAATCGTCTGAAACAATAATTGCAAAATGGGCCTCGTAACAGTTTTATCTGCCATCTTTTCTCTACTAGTAGGCTATCACAAATAGACCTCGAGTAGAGTAGCCAATCAGAATGCAGGACATAATAACGACGGAAGACAAAACGTAAGAATGGCGGAATTCTTCTGCAATATGCGCTTATGTTGTGTTTTGTTTTCACGAGGAGCGGAAGCGAAGGAAAGAAAAACGGAGACGGAAGAAAAAGGAAACCTTCCGTTCCTTCCGTCTCCGCTTCCTTTGTGCTTACGCTTATGAAAACCTGTTTTCACGGTGACATAAAAACTGTTATGCTTCTGCTTTCGTCTCCGTCGTTTACGTCGCTTGTGAAAACCAGGCTTTAGCCTCTGCTTCTGTTCCAAAGATCAACTTCTTGTCTGTTACTATATCTAATCACAACCTATTTTGACTACTTAAAAACTCAGTAGTTAAGGCGAACACTAAAAGTGGGTATTTTAATTATTTTCATTACAAAGACTAACTACTTCAAATCGTAACACTCCCCTACAACCAATTGTCTGACTTTTACTGAATTTCCTATCATAAGCAGTGAATTCAGCAAATTATTTTGACTTGTCTCCGTCTTAAAATATTAAAATGTTCGGTTACCTAATAATACTACTTTTGCTCAGCCGAAAACCAAAATGCTTTAAATTTCCTTGAAATTTTGAGTTCCTTAAAGGTTTCTCTACTTTGTTCTATTCTGATAGTGCACCAATGATGATTTATATCGTATTAACGATTGACTACTTAATTGGAACGTCTTTAAAGCCTAGTTTCCATATGATCGCTCACAATCGCCGGTATCACTGATGCGTAGGATCGCTTACGATCGCTATCAATTTTTTACACGTGTTTTCATTAAATAGCGAAAGTTAACGCTCCAATGAGCTACACCACAGTTCACGTCTCCTTTATGAGCCAACGGGTATTATGGTCAGTTGTAATCCATATGACGCACGCGTGGTAGCGAAGCGGGATAGATAACGATCGCTCAATCGCTGAAATGTGTTTCCATATAATCGCTGACGGTTGCTCCCGATCACAGAGTTAGAACTTTTTCTATCTCAGCGATCGCGATGGCTGACAATCGCCGACGATCGCCCGATCACTGAAAAGTGTTTCCATATAATCGCTGACGATCGCTGGCAGCATTTTCAACGATCCAGCGATCGTGAACGATCATATGGAAACTAGGCTTTAAGCTCCAATAGCTTAATCATTTTATCTCGTTATGAAAAGTCTGCGTCTAATCTCAGCTTTCTTGACAGTTGAACTTCGATTCTCTTCGATTTCCACAAAAACGTTGCACAAGTTTTATAATCATCAGCTTATGTGCTGGGGTGAAATTAAAAATTAAAAACGACTTTATTTTAAACATGGCTGTCATTGTCCCCTCATGGCCTTCCATGAATTTCTCCGGTCTCCAGAAGAGCAGATTACAGAAGATTTTCTTTTTAAACAGCCGCCGTCGCTTATTCATTATATGAGCGACTGAAAAACACTTTTATAATCGCCCAATGGACGACAATTTTCTTGATCTTTCCCTAAGCAAACGCTTCTTTTTTTATTACATTCCACCGACCCTTTGTACCTACAAAGGACCGCAATTTGAAGCTTCTTTCTCCATCTTCAAGTCTCTTTTTTCTTCTTCCACTGATGGGTGATCGGATTCCTTGGAATTAAATTCCTCGAAAAATCTTTTATCAGAGGATGATCGATCTCGATTTATGGAAACTAAATTTTCGGAATTCACAACGATACCTTCTCCCAACGCTTTTTCAAAGGATGCTGAATTGTTGTCTGGCTCTTCAAAGGAAGACTTAGCTTTAGTTTGGACTTCTTTCGAGTCAAGAGCTGTTGCTTCTCTGTTTTCTAAAGTATCGATTCTAGATATTTCTGCATTACTGCTGAATGCTTCTTTAATTTTTTCATCTTGTGTTTCAGCAACATTTACTACACTTACAGTTGTGGTTGTTGTATTTTCTTCGTCTTCTTTCAGCTTGTTACCAACGCGAAGAGCATCATTTTCTGTGTTGGCCTGATCTCTTTCAATGCTAAATTGGTTGCCTGGATCAGGATTCAATATCAATTCAGCAGTTCCTTCATCAGTACGGCTGGTTTCAGTGTCCATCTTTTCTTCCTCACGCAGAGAGAAAGGTTCTTTTATCGCTGCACTCTCAAAATCTTTTTCATTAACTTCCGCTGTGTAGTTCTTTGCATCCTTAGAGGCTGTGGCTGATACCATGGCCTCTATTTCCATATGCTCATCATCCTTTGAGGATAAGACAGTATCTTCTTGGGGCATCGATAAAGAACCATCATGTTCTGGACTTTTCATTTCAATATCAAGCACTTCCAACTGCGGATTATTTCCTAGTCTGGTCATTGAATCTTTTTTATTTGTGCCTGTTGTAGTTTGATCTGAGTCGCCCTTTTCATTTCCTCCAAACACAGCGTCATCTCTAGGTTCACTTTGAACAGCTGTCGGCTGTGTCAAAGACGTCTTTGTATCACTAAATTGAAACTCAGATCCCAAAACCTGAAATCGAGAATAAGATTAATAGTACTTAGCGAGTAAGATAAATCTTAAAAAAGGTTAAACTTTTAAAAGACGCTAACGTACTGGCTCTATGTGATAATAATCAGGCTGACAAAAACTTAAAGTTTTAAAGAGTTAAATACAAGTTACAGGTACAATAGATCTAAAATTGAGTTACTCCCTCGGGGAACAATATCAAACAAAAGGAATGAACTTTTCTACTCATTTATAGCTTAGGAATCACAGTTAAAGTAAGATGTAAGTGAAACTAATAAACTCCATCAAACTCGCATTAAGAAAATTAATTCTAAGTTATTCTAGACTATAAACATAAACTGTGTATACACCAGTCAAACTATTAATGATTTTCGAAAATGATATGACCCTTAAATAAGATCATCATCAACATCATAATCACTTTGGGTTGGAGATCTCACATTACAGTGTTTTCCATCAAGTTATTGTGGCATAACGATGATGATGACCAGAACGGCTTGAAATGACATCGTCCTTCACGGACAGTCAAGGGCTGGCAGTAACATAGTTCCATAGCATTATAATGACAACATATTGCAAAATTTCTTACCTGACCAGAGGCAGTGTTTGTAGAGGGCGAAACAAGGGATCTACCCTGCCCTGAAAATGCAACCCTGCCACGTGATGCATCCTTGTGCATGATAGCACCACTAAAGCTGTGCTCACTGGAGAGTGGCATCTTAGGAGCCTGGATTTGGCCTAAAGGGGCTTGTGTTGGTCTGCTTTCACTAACTCCAGGAATCGGGATACCTGGTTGTATTGGCAAATGTATCTGCCCTAGGCACAACTCCAAACGATCTTTCTCGTTATTGTATGCAAAAACCTGCAAAAGGTGTAAACCAAAACACTGATTGTTTAAGATCACTCTAAATGCAATAAGGTATTAGTTTTTTTTATTTTCAAACACCTCCTTTTTTGGAATATTTTTTTCAATTTTAATTTAATCAGCTCTTGATAAGTTGAAATTTTTAATTATTACCTAAGTAGGGTAGAAAAGCTCGAGTTTCAAGCGAGTTTCACCTTTGCCAGAGCAACTTAAATCAATGAGAAATTTAAGCTTTAATAAAGCGATGAAATACGTTTCTATTGAAATGTGAAGGAGTGGTTATAGTATGAATAAGAAATAAAAATAATGGTAAAGATAGAAATATTAATAAAACAAACAATTAATGCCATTATGAGCAACTATGCTAAGTTTAAAGAGTCAATCTTTGTTTAATATTTAAACTCAGGACGTTGGCTTATTATTGCATTACACGCTTTTTTTTATAAGAAGCTGTAAATTTTGCCGAGGCTCATTGTTCTTAATTTTTTGGCTGCTTCAGCCTCAATTAGTTCATAATTTGTTCTTAATTCTGTGCGCGGTTTGAAATGATGAGAAATCAAAACAAAAAGACAAGACATTGAAAAACAATGCTGATCGTCTGTATTTTGAGGAGATCTCTGTACATTTGTCTCACTTTACTGACCACTGTGCCTTTTACTACATTGCGAACATAAATTACAAGATTTAGTAAAGTTTCAAGTAGAAACAGTTTTACTTTTTTTCAGTTTCAGCCTCAGCTTGTTCTCAATTTTCGGCCAATCTGAGCCTCTTATAAAGTTGTTCTTATAAAAAAAAGCTTGTAAATCGCAAAGCCATCTAACACAGGACCTTTGTTTGGCACTCAGAGATCTTAGCAATTTGTGCTAAACTTACACAAATACAGAAGGTTAAAGATGGTGCGAAAGGAACATACCCTTCCTGGAAAGAATGGGATGGTGCAGTGCTGATTATGTGTAAGGGGTCCAAGGTCGTTCTGTACTTTGCTGTAGTATATTCCTCCCTTCTCAAACAGGTCTGGAGTATGCTGAGCTGCTACCAACATGTCTCCCCCTGATGGATTTCCTGTTAATGCATTGACCAGTGCTGCAGCCTGTTGAGCGTTTTGATCATTTCCTATAAATAATAATAAATAAATACTTCATTTAATGTCTTTACACACAGGGAGTGGTTGCCCAATCTCCTGAGAAAGAAGCTCTTGTCTAACAGCACTGATTTTGGTGGGAAAGTCGGCTCTATGGAGGAAGGAAAACAGGAGATCCAGAAAAAAACCCTTGGAGTCAGATTGAGATCGACAAATCTCAATCCACGTGCGAAGCTCAGGATTCGAATTCGGGTCCATAGTGGTGGGAGGCATAAGTGATAACCACTAGGCCAAACTGACTCTCCTAATTTTTATCTATGAATAAGAAAAAAAACAAATAACAAACACCTGACCCTAATGACACCAATCAGAGCATAAAAAAAATAATATACCTGTTATTAAATACAAAGGATATAACGTGGCAGGAAAATTTACAAAACACAGTAAACATAAATTATTATGAATAACTCAGAAAGGCTTCCCAAAACATTGTAAGCCAAATCGAGCAACAGCGTGCTATACTGGTTATTCAGGGCACTCAGTCCACATAAACTTTAATAAAATAGTGGATTGAAAACTAGACACGATCGAAGCAACTTACCCCACTGTTGCTGCTCTGGAAGTGGCATCTTAGCATCATCACCTTCATCTGCCCAAGCCATGTGTGGTGTTTGCAACACAACCTTTTCCCTTCCGTCATCTTCCATACTTACATCCTGCCGTTGTTCAGATTTAGGGGGAAGCATTTTCTCTACCATCACCTTATCACCATGCTGTAGTGGGACAGGCTCATTCTCCTTGCCACTCTCAGGGGGTCGCAACTCCTTGGGTGGGAAGCCATGTCGAATTTTCTGCTGGGCTGCAGGAATGCCAAGTTCTCTATCTATAGATTCCTGAAGCTGGCTGAATGTGGTATCAATGCCAAGAGTCAACATAACTTGTTTTCCACCTACTGTGGACAGACGGATCTTCTTGTCCTTTCGGACATTTTTTTCACGAGGAGAGCTTGGGTTGGAATTGGCAGCGGAAAAACCAGGTGAACTGTGGTCACGAGTAACTACACTATTGTCCTGTGGAGCAAAATACAGTTAATACATTAAGTCATTTTTGTATTAATAATCGTTATAATAGGACAATCACATGACGTTCGGAGGGCATATAGTTTATTTGTGGCCCGAGTAGCGTCATTTGCGCCCGAGCGA